>JASAOD010001980.1:0-169240 GCA_030849845.1 Crithidia brevicula
GAATTAATATTCTCGAGATAATTCAGCACTCTTAGCGGCACCCTCTCGCCCTCGATCTTTGCGGCTCCGCTAATTGTGAACCGTTCACCCCTTTTGAAATAAATCCAGTCTCCTTGGCGGCACCTCCTTCACCGGGTCTTTGCGGCTCCGCAAGTTGTGAATCGTTCACCCTTTTTGAAATAATTCAGGCTCCTTAGCGGCACCCTCTCGCCCTCGATCTTTGCGGCTCCGCTAATTGTGAACCGTTCACCCCTTTTGAAATAAATTCAGCCTCCTTGGCGGCACCCTCTTCACCGGGTCTTTGCGGCTCCGCAATTTGTTCCACCTTTTATCCCCAGCGGCACCCTCACCCGAGTCATCACCTTCCCCCCGCACACTCCTCACCCCCACGCCCCAAAAGCGCTTCCCCGAACAGGCTTTTCAGCAATAAATAGGGTCCGCGGGGGTGGCCTGGCGGGGGCAGCCCGGCCGAGTCTGCGGGGCAGGCCATTCGGGCCTTGGGCGGCACCATCCCCCCCCGAGCTTCCCTGCCCCAGCAATGAGCCGCCACATAGGTTTTTGCCTAGAAACCGGGCCCAGCCGGGCGGCCAGAGCACCAAAATTGGCGACGCGAGAAAATCAGCACAGCGAAACATAATCCAGCGAGAATTAATTTGTTCATATCTTGCAGCCAATAGCGATTAAACAAAAAAACTCTCGCGGAAAAAGATTCGATCTTTGACCAAAAAGTCGTGTTTCATTCCCGACAAAAAACGGCCAAAAATGGGTGTTTTTAGCACTTTTTTAAAAAATATAAAATTTGGGAAAAGTTTTGGCCCTTTATCTCCATCAACCGTCGGAGGTAATCTCTCGAAAACCGAGATGCAATTAGACCCTTTAGTTAGAATTTCACCCTAAAAACAATCAGCCGATTACCTCCCACCTCACGCGAGACCGAAAATCGCCGAAAGTGGCTTTTTTAAGGAAAAATAATAGGGTACCCACTCTAGTCTAACTTGTAAAACGTAAAAACTATATTACGAATATATTCTATATTCTCCATGTCGTTGAACCCTAACCCTAACCCTCACTCTACCCCTAAGGCTAACAACAACACACACGCCCACCACACCACCACACCACCACCACCACCAACAACAACACAAGACTCGCAGGAGATACCCCACCAGCGAGGGCAACGACATGGAGAATACAGCAGCATCCAACAACCACACTCGTCTCCTCAGTGGCACCACCTCAGCTATCATTAGCAAGCCGCAACCAACCTAACACGACTGCAGTGGAGAGGACCAAGCAAGAGAGAGAAACGAGCAGCTGGCCAACGCAATCATCATTAGGACAGTGCAACTGCGCCAACCCGCTCATACTGACAAACGCGACGCCCTCAACAGCGATACACGCCAACGTGCCCGTGATGGCAGGCTGTGTGAGGTCCACGACTCCCATAACGCTTTCGAGAAACGCAGTCTCCCGCAACGCGGACATCGTCACTGCAAAGGAAACTATGTTCACTGAAGGTGCCTGATCGCGCAACAACTACACTCCTTCAAAAGCGGGCTGACCACTTAGAATATCCATAAAGGTGGCGGACGACCCTTGCATTAGTACTGTCGCTCCTCTTTGCTCGCCCAGCAGTGCCCATACAAGAAAAGGAAGCGGCCTCTTGCAGGTCCTGAGGCTTCGTCGAGAGACAGTAAAACACACGTGGATGGCTTTTGGTGTACTTGCATGTCTGCCTCGACTCAAGTTGCTCTACTCACCGTTGCCTGGCGGAAGTGCACAGCCTGCTTTGACAACTGATACGCACCTACACAAGTTCCAGCACCAGAGAATCCACTGCAGATGGAAGAGAGGAGGGAACCACCCAACTGCGGCACGCTGCCACGCACACTATCCTAACCAGCCCAGCCCTGACATGAACACGGGAGTGGCATGCTGGTCATCGCCTGTTGACTTTCAGATGTCAGCTTGCTACAGAGTTGCGGTTGCATGGGCGAGAGGTGGAAAAGCGTGCTTTGAGTAAAGACAGTCATGCAACACGACACGAATAGCACATTAATGGGAGATGAAGCTTAGTCACCAAAACAGCTCTGTGGAAAGCCAATGATAGTAACAACAGCCTTGAGGATGACATCTCGGTGCAGGAGGTGCTGCGCATATCGGCAGGCTTACAAACAACGAAGCAGCTTCAAGGAGACCGGAGTCGTACAAAGAGAAAGGAGCGAATGAAGCAGACACTGGCACCTTGAGGGATGATGAGATGATGAGTACTAGAGGAAGAAAAAAGCCCTATCATCTCATCGATGAGCGCTGCTTCAGTTCTGCATTCCACATGCCTGTCACAGATATGCAATGTAAAAAAAATGATTTTTGCTTCGTACATAAAAATCACCAAAGCTACAGCACTCTGCATTCGTGGTGAACAAACGCACACCTTTTCAGTGAAAAAAAAGAAGGTCAGACAAGCGAAAAGGAAAGAGAGGGAAAGATAAAAGTGAAGTCGCCCCAAATCAAGAGAGTATGGCAAAAAGGATTCACCCAAACATCATCATACGTGAAAGAGGAAGCGGGCAGTATGTTGTGAAAGTGGAATTCTACACACTTGACAAACACCCGCATCAATCGCGCAACATACGCCGCTCACAATACCTGCGGCAGATCACAACGAGTGCCACCCACGCAGAACGATCAACATAGTGCTGGTTTTTATTCATGTGGTATAGAAGCTCAGTAGTCTGCCTTCCTTTGCACGCAGTTGGCACTTTGCTTTTGATTCAAATACTTTTCCAACGCCAATTGAGACATAAGTATAAGTACAAAAAAGCTTGAATGTGCTATTCCGCTTGTCCTTTTCTGGTATCGTGGAATGAGTTTGGAGGTTGAGAACGCGGTAGGAGAGGAGTGAGGATGGGTAAACAATATACCTATCGTAAACGCATCATAGCTTATCTCGTGGAGATTTTCATCTCCGGCGATTCTACGTAAGGCTTCTACCGAGCCTCCACGTATTCTCAAGTTATCTTGTTGATTTACTCACGACAAATGAAATAAGTTCCCGACCTTCCAGCCTCCCTGGGCACCTGCCTTGCAGCCAGGAGGGCGGAGGGTGGGAAACTGACCAAACTTACGGCGCAATAGCGCCACAATGCCCGAAGGAATCAAACAAACAAAACAGAAAAAATAGATAAAGAACGTACAGGAAGGTAAGAGAAAAATTATATAAACACCATTTTTTTTTTTTTTTAAGACAAAGTTCACCTACCTTCAACTCAGACAACGAGATCAGAGGACAAGGCTGAAAGGGGGAGAAGAAAACAGGAGAGTAACGGCAGCACATTCATCATTGGCGACATGTCGCGATCCCAGGAAAAAACCTGCTTCATGGACAACATATAATGTATCTGAAAATCGAACGAGCAAAACAAATTGGGTATTGACCATCAATACCTCGCCCGATTCTGCAAGATCAAAAGAGTAAATATATAAAAGAGAGTTTAAGTTCTCAAAAACAACAAAGATAACAAAAAATGTAGTGCTGAAAAAGGAAGAGCAGATGAACAAGAAAAACGGATGCACGAATGCAAAAGAGAGACTGAAGCATTTGTCTCTTTTAGCGGGTTTTTTGGTGCAGTTTTGAATACTTAAAAAATCAGATGCATAGAGGTTGCCACAACCGAACAACACACATTTTGTGGACGTGGCCGCCTCTCTCGTCAAGTGGAAGTACCGGTGAAAGGCGGCAGAAACAACTCCCTCTGCAGTAGTCACGTTCCTCCCACGGTCATCAAAAAAGCCGAAACAAAGAAAAAAGAAATCGAGAAGCGGCGCTGAAGAGTGAAGCACCTGTGCCTTTATGGAGAGAACTGCTAGGTTGATGTGTAGCAAGACGGATAGGCCGAGTGCTAGGCCACAAACCTGATCGTCCATCCCATTTGGGCTCAAAGATGATGCGCTCCCAGTAAAAAAATGAGAGGTTACGCAAAGGCAGCCCCTCAAACAGCTCTCAAAAACATTCTCTTAGAGTTCAGTCGCTGTCGTACATCCATGATCCCCATTCGTCCTCCTCTGAGTAGAAGATAAGCTTGCAGCTCGGTAGGCGGCTGCGCAGCAATTGAGAATCTAGCTGTTCGCAATGCTTCGCAGTGATTTCTTTAAGGCTTGGTGCACCAGTGAGGCCGTGGAGAGAACGCAGATCGTAGTTGCCGGAGACGTCGATCTCCCTTAGATGCGGGCATTGGCTCAGACCCTTCACATTCCGAAGATTACAATTCGTGGCCGCAACCTTCTCAAGCCGAAGTGCACCAGCGATACCGCGGAGAGAACGCAGATCGGAGTTGCCGGAGACGCTAACCTCCCTTAGATGCGGGCATTGGCTGAGGCTCTCCACATCCTGTAGTCTACACTGGTCGGCCGCAACCTTCTCAAGACGAAGTGCACCAGCGAAACCGCGGAGGAAACATAGCTGGCAGTTGTAGGAAACGTCAACCTCCCTTAGATGCGGGCATTGGCTGAGGCCATCCACATCCTGTAGATTACAATCCTGGGCCACAACCTTCTCAAGCCGCGGCGCACCAGCGATACCGTGGAGGAAACGTAGCTGGCGGTTGTAGGAAACGTCAACCTCCCTTAGATTCGGGCATTGGCTGAGGCCATCCACATCCTGTAATACACACTGGCGGGCCACAACCTTCTCAAGCCGCGGCGCACCGGCGATACCGCGGAGGGAATGCAGATCCCTATTGCTATCAACTTCGATCTCCCTCAGCTGCGGGCATTGGCTGAGGCCATCCACATCCTGTATTCCACACTGGTGGGCCACAACTTTCTCAAGCCGCGGCGCACCAGCGAGACCGCGGAGGGAATGCAGGTCGCTATTGATATAAACTTCGATCTCCCTCAGCTGCGGGCATTGGCTGAGGCCATCCACATCCTGTATTCCACACTGGTGGGCCACAACCTTCTCAAGCCGCGGCGCACCGGCGATACCGCGGAGGGAATGCAGGTCGCTATTGCTATAAACTTCGATCTCCCTCAGCTGCGGGCATTGGCTGAGGCCATCCACATCCTGTAGTCCACAATGGTGGGCCACAACCTTCTCAAGGCTCGGTGCACCAGCGATACCGCGGAGGGAATGCAGGTCGCTATTGCTATAAACTTCGATCTCCCTCAGCTGCGGGCATTGGCTGAGGCCATCCACATCCTGTAGTCCACACTTGTGGGCCACAACCTTCTCAAGGCTCGGTGCACCAGCGAGACCGCGGAGAGAACGCAGCTGGCGGTTGTTCGAAACGTCAACCTCCCTCAGATGCAAGCATTGGCTGAGGCTCTCCACATCCTCTAGTCCACAATGGTCGGCCACAACCTTCTCAAGCCGTGGTGCACTAACGAGGCCGAGGAGAGAACGCAGATCGGAGTTGCCGGAGACGTTGAGATAGGTCAGCATGGTGTAGCGTTTCAAGCTCGCAAATGATTGTATGCCACAACTGTCGACCGTCAAGTAGCAGAGGCGTGGCGGTAGTGGCACCATGGAGAAATCGCGCGAAAACTTAACTGACCGAAGTTTAATGTCGCTGATCTGCATCTCTGCTGCCGCGCTCAGCGCACTACGCACAGTTTCCTCAACGCGTTTGCTAGCTTGACTGCGAATGCCTTGAATAGACAAGCTCGTCAAGTTCGGTAATGTTGGCAGTGCACAGAGAAGGGTGCCACACTCTCCATTGCACACCGCAGCTGCGCTCTCGGTCTCCTGGCTGGAGAAGCGTGCGCAGACACTCCCCTCATCAACGTGAATGTCTAGCGCCTCGACTCGGCTTCTCAAACAGTTGGAGAGGGGCCCAAGAAAACCCCGGGATGCGTTGTCTGCATCGAGATGCACCGCCATCCCTCGCCGCTCGGCCCACCACAGTGGGTGAAATAGTGGTGGAGACACCGTGAGTCGGTCAACTGCTTTGATACAGAAAACAAGCCTCTGATCCACGACCTTCACTCGAACGCAGTGTGAAGAAGGCGAGAAACCACCAGTAAGAGCATCCAGATCCAGCCTCATCTCCGGACTCGCAGCAGCAAGGGTCAGGGCAACTTTTTGAGACATGAAGCTCATGAAGCTCATCACCTGCGCAACGCCATCCGATTGCAGAAGCGACAGTGCCTCACGAGCGTCATCGGAAGAGTTGTCCCTAAGAACCGCGTTGAGGTCTTCAACGTGTCCTCCGTAGTGTGTGTACAGACGGTTCATGGGTGTTGTTGTTAAGCTTTGAGTCAGTTTGTAGCTGAGGAAAAAAGGAACGTGTTGCCTTCTCTTGTGTGAGTGTGGAGCGGAGTACTTGTAATATCACTATGCGGTAGGTGAAGAGACATCAAGCGTCAATAAAGTTCAGAAGGAGAGAGAGAGAGAGAATGAAAACCATGGAAGCCACAGTAGCATTTTAGAGACACCCTCATTCAAACCGCCTGATAATAACCACAGTAGCTTGGCATCCATGCCCATTACACACACACCAGCTGCGCTATTCACACTTGGTGAAAACCATCATATCTCCTTCCAGTGATTTATCTGCTTTGCTTCGCATTGGCCACAGCAACCTTTTTACAGCGACAACACCCAACCGAGGTGGCAGTTAAACACAAACAAGGTATTTCTCAATAGTAAATGGCATTGTGTATTTATGTTCAGCAACGTACACGGGAAGCACACAACCTCTGTTAAAAAGAATAGAGATAATACACTTTAAAGGAAAAGTTAGGCTGCGAAGGCTGAAAACGCAGACAGTACATCCGCAGGGGCAATGATCACACAGCGATCTGGAGCAGAATAAAAGCAGAAAGTGAAAAATTTTGCAGAAAATCAGGTGCCCCGGCCTGGATTCTTCAAAATGACACGAAACGCTGAGCAGCTCATCCGACTTTTCACCCCAAACAACTTACAAGCCGGTGCCAGATAAAGTGACTGAGGAAACCAGGAATGACGACATTCACCAAACAACGAACACCACATGGTTGCTTGCAATAGCAAAAGGAAAGGTCTTCGTATTTCACAGTTGTAAATGCGGAGCCATGAGCAGGACAAGTACTTCCCAAAGCAGCTGAAAACGGAGAAAAGAATGCTGCCAAGAAGAGAACTGAAACTGGTACAATGCTGAAGAGCACTAATACGACAAAGGAAAGCTATCAGTACGAACAGCAACAAAATGGAAGCAGCAGTAAGCAGCTATGCTTCGCCAAATAAAAAATGACAGAAAACGTCCCTTCTGTTATACTTGCCCGTGCAAATAGCAGCACCGAACACAGTAGAACAGGCAGCTGAAAAAAGGGGGATGTTCGGCATAAATCATTCACAACTCTCACTGAAAGCGTTCACGGAGAAAGGATGCTACAAAGCTACATAACAAATATCGCCCTCTAGCACCGCTGAGTATACGGATAGCTGCAAAAGGCTTGAGAGGTGTGTGATACTTCTGTTGGTAAGAAAACGCATTTCACTCTTCATTGATTAAATGTCAGGCGCTGTCAATACTCTCTTTCGTTCAGCATTAGTGGGTCTTGGGCGCCTTTTTTTAGCGACCACAAGAAGCGGCAATGCGCCACACTGCCATCGATGCTGCTCACCGGTGCTCTTGCCCAGTTGATTTCTCATAAGTGCGCTTTGGCCTTCTATATAATAAGGATGAGTCACAAAATATTCGATGTATGTATATATAGCTGACAAGGTGGAGTTCGGCGCGTCGACAAACTCCCGCATCGTCAACGGCAGTTCGCGCCACACATCAGAAACGCACGGGAGCGTTGTCATCACGCACTTCAAAACGTACTCCAATGTCTCCGTCATTTTGAAAAGCCGCGCACTGGTTTGTTTCTAAAATAGAAGGCGCTTTTCCAATAGCGAATGACTGAACTCCTCTGCATATTCTCCTCGTCAGCTTCTGGGTGAGTTCGCTGAAGGTGTTAGGGCAAGCCATCAAAGGCAGGTGGTCTGCTCGATTCATTGTGGGGCCACGGTGGTAGATTTTAAGTACGTCATCAGGGGGATAAAAAAAACAAGGAGCCATAAAATCTTCACTATTCTCTTCTTGAAGTGCTAAGATGTATAGCGAAATGTTCTTATCTTCACGTAAGTAATATCGACACTCTTCAACAAGCTATAAAGCTGCGGACGCTTGAAGAAAACACAGCGTGCGATGTGATCTGTTGTAGGTCATTTTTCTTGATGCTGCGCTCCTCTCTCCTACACGCTCATCCGTGCGGAATCTATGATATAATCCCTGCACACTGCCGGAATCCAAAAACAGCAAGAGAGTTAGTAGAAAAAAAAGAGCTGAAACATTTCACATGAAACTTCAAGCAAAAGTTATCAAGAAAGAATGCGCGTTGAGACGCGCCAGCACATCTTCTGTTTGTTCTTCGAAGAAAAAACGTACACGCCTGTTTCAAGAAGTTGAAAGTGTCTTTCTACTGTAGCTGTGGATTTGTTTAACCTTAGTACCTACATGTTTGTTATTATTTACGTTCCTGCAACAGTAAATGCTGTTTTTTTTTTATTCTTTTTTTTTCTATATCAATCAGCGGCAACAAAGATAAGGCTGACGTAAGAGAACATTCTATGTTGTATGCGTGCCACCGCACGCTCACTCCTCGAGACGAGTGCGCTTCTCTGGCGCCTCCTCCGCCTCCTCAGTATCGTCCGAATACTCGTCGTCTCCCTCTTCTGAGCCGTCTACTGCCGAGGAGACAGACTCGGACGGCAGCTCTGCGTCCCAGGTTATTTCGCGCACCTTGGGGTAGCACTTGCCAATTTCACGTGTTAGCTGCGCGGCTGAAGTGAAGATGTCCGGCATGTCACCCTCGCACGTGACGGTGACGTTGTAGCCAACATGTAGAAACTCTTGATCCTTGTATTTGAGGGAAATGATCAAAGCAGTTGGGCCGGTGGGGTCTGGAATCTGCGTCACGTCTGGCGGATCGCTTTCAATGGTGAACTCGTGTTTGCCCAACGTGGTGAGAGGACCCACCTCCATCTCGTCGAGCTCCTGGTCGACGGGGAAATCCCACACCGGAGACCAAGTGAAGGAGACGTCTATAGAATGTTGCGGTACCTGCTCAAACACCTCCAGTACTAAATGAAGACGGATTGGTGCGTCGAACTTGGTCGGGTTCTCACCCACGACGTGCACCTTGCGCAGCTCCACCCGCGTTGTCATTTCGGGCTAAAGGACAATATAAAAAGTAGCAAGGCTATAACACGGGCAACGATAAAACTTGTCCTGACTTGAAATTTAATAAAAGGCAACAAAAGAAACCAGAAAAAATAAAAGGGAAGAAGAGGGAAAAGCTGGGGAATCGTTTTAACCTCTTTCCAGGTTGTTTATTTAATTTTTAAAACAAAATAGCAAGAGAAATTCGCATACTGTTCGTCCGTAGTGGATAGAGTGAGAAAAAAAAAAGAGCGAGAGAAACCCCCTGCAGCCCACACGACTTTTGTTCACAGAAGCGGTATTTTCCATGACTCCCCGACAACGAATTCACACAGACAAACAGAGAGAACGAACAAACACTCTGCCGGTTATGTACTATGGCAAAATTGCCTTGAGCTTTTTTTTGTGTGGAGAAACGGCACGAAATCGTCACTATCAGCATACAAAACTAACCAAACGCATCTTATTCCTCTTCAAAATGTGTACACAACAATAACAAAAAAAGAAAACTACTCCACCATAGAGGTTCTCCTAGTAGAAGCCTCATCGGTCTTGGCCTTTTTACAGCTTTCCAGTCGAGCGACGCGCCATATCTGCGGTGTTGAGGGAGTGCCACGGCAAGACCGTTGCGCTGCCTGGCTGATTGAGATGCCACTTCTGGTGATGCTTCGCTAATTCGTATTCTTCAATAGTGGCAGGGAAATCGCGGTCAGTGGGAGGGCGAACGTAATGTGCGTGACGGCGGCCAGCTTCGGGATGGGCGTACTTGCTTTCATCCTCATACCACTGCGCCAGCCAGCCGCGTTTGCGCGGACTCGTGGCGAAGTTCTCCAGTCCTTTGCGTTCAGGCAGCTCCTGCTCCATGAACGTCGGAAACTGTTCCGGGTGCAGCTCCTGGTAGAGCCCTTCGTGGGACATGTACACATTAGTGAAGGCGCCGCCGGCCTCCTCAATCAACTGAATCGACTTTGATGATGCGTTTTGCAGCTCAATGTGGAGTGGGTACGGCACCCGCTCGACGTTGCCGGCCAGCAGAACCATTCCCGGCCACAAAATCTCCCGGTCAGCGATCACATTGGCGGCGCGTAGGTGGTAGAGGGTGATGGTTTCATTCGGGTTGAGCCGGCCGCTGTCGATGGCCCACAGCAGCTTCGACAGATGCAAGCGCGAAAAGGAGGCCTTGCCCTCGTAGCGGTTGCGTGGACCACCGGCTGACACGCGCGGCGCCAGCATAAAGCGCGGTGTCATCTTCCGCTCCTGCCACTGTCCCTTTGCGAAGCCGCGACGGGCGTCGTTGTAACTGCGCGAGTACTTCCAGCTCCCGCCGATCTTCATCCAGCCCATCTTAATGACGTTGTGTCCGCTGCGCGGGCCCACGTACTCGGGGGTTGGCGTGAGGTTCATCCAGCTTTGCGTGATCTGCGGATTTAGGTACTGATCCCAGTGCGACCACTTGTGCGTGGTGGTGCGTTCATTGAGGCGGGTGCCAACAACCGGCAGCGGGTGGTCTTGGTCAAACTCCTTCCGTCCCTGAAAGTCCTTCCAGCTGTTGCGTGGCTTTGCGAGGAGGTTGTTTTGGTAGATTAGGGGAAAGATGGACTGCACCGGACTGAAGTGAAAGGGCACGTTCTGCCGCACCGGTTGGAACAGCTGATGCCGCAGCGACGACCTCGACGCGGAGAACATCGTAGACGAGAGTGCTCCTACGATTCGATCTGGGTGTTGTCGATGTTGTTGTAGATGTGTGGGTGGAGTTGGTAGTACGTGATGGCAGGGCGGAGAGGGTAAAAAGCAAGAGATTGATACAGTCAAGTCGGAAAGAGAAAACGAGACATAGGAGACGTTTGAAACACCGATTGTAGGGTATTTGCTGCGGCGAAAGATGTTGTTTTCTTTCCTTTCGTTTTTTTTTTTTTTTGGTGGACGTCAGTTTAGGACTGAAACCTGAACTACGCGTGATGGCTTGACAGCAAAGCCAGGGCCTTCGTTTTTCGAAGAGGCTTCTCTTTCTTTTTTTCTTTTTGTTAAGTCACCTCTCGGTTTATTAAGCAACCAACAAAACATCTATGTACATAAAACGAGGAACCAGTGAAGGCGACAGGCTGCAAGAGAGACACTTGTCGACACGCGGCCAAAGCGAGCGACAAAATAGCACCCGCCTCTCTCTCGCTTTCTCTTCTTTCTACGAAAGATGCATCGCGTCGATCTCCTTTGCAACCTGCTCGACAATCTCGTCCGCCTTGCCGTTGGCGGCAATTTGAACGAAGCAGGAGCGGTAGGCAGCGGCCACCTCCGACCGGCGCATGTCGTAGTAGCGGTAGCGCCGCATAATGGCCTCTTCGCTGGTCTGTTTCTGCTCCTCCGCCCCTGAACTCGTGCCTTTAATACGCGCCATTGTCACCTCCAGTGGTGCCTGCAGCTCGAAGACTTTCTGCGGCGATACACCGCAGGTCTGCAGCTGGATGGTGCCGGCACGCGTCTCGGGGAAGCCGTCCAGCACCCAGCCCTGGCCGCTCGCATGGACTTTTGTGATGCGCGGGATGACGTCGGCGGCGGCGGTGAGATCGCCGTTGGACGCATCCGGCGACGCCTCGATGTGCGCAACGCCGAAGCGCTCCGCCATCTTGGCGGCCAGCGTCGACTTGCCGCTGCCAGGAGGTCCGAGCAGGATGACGCGAAGCGGAGTAGGTGTGCGGAACGCGTTTTCCAAAAAGTCAAGCGGGTCGTCTGGCATGGCCTGAACGAGGTTGTGCATCGCCTCGTCGAGGATGAATTGGATGTTCTTTGCCTTGAAGTATTCCACTGTCTCCTCGGAGAGACTTCCAGTGGACATGGCGGCGAACGTGTAGAGTAGAAGTGTGTGGGTTCTGTGAACAAACAAAGCGCAGCGGGACGTAAACGCCGTTTCCTAGGAGGGCAGAGCAGCAACCGCAAGCAAGAGGCGCTGTTTGAGAGAGAGAAAGAGGATAACAAGCGGTTGAAATCACAACGCGCAGAGAAAGTGTAAGGAAGAGCCAAAGAAGTTTAAAGTAGTAGTTTAATTGGTCAAGGGGAAAAAATCACGTCAAGAAGGAATTTTTAAAAAGCTGGGATTGATGCCAAACGTTTTCTTAATAAAAACGCCGAGTCTTTGATCACGCACGTTGCAGCATCGGGAAACAAAGGAAGCCACAGCGCTTCCTGTCAGAGGACGATATTAAAGAAGAAGGCATCTGTTTCAATACCCACAATTTTATTCTTTCCCTTTTTGATGAGTATGTATAGATATATATTAAGAGGAGACTCTGTCGGGAGAGGCTTAGTTAAGCTCAAATTCAATCTTGTAGTAGCGTTGCGCGAGATCCTGTGCGGTGAGGCGGAGAGTCAGCTCCAGCTCCGCCCCCTCAGAGTCGTCGAAGGCCACTACCTCCCCGTCACGCACCTCACGCGGCAGCAGCACTGTCGTTTGCTTCCAGTGAGTGGGGAGGGAGGTGGGAGAGGTGTCCAGCCTCGACGCGCCAAAAGACACATCAAACCACAAAGTGAAGCCGTCCACAACAATGCTGCCCGCCTCCTGCAGTCGCCGCTGGGCACAGGCGGAGCTGGAAAAGTGAAAGGTGCGGGACGCCCTCACCTCCTTCAACTCCTCCATCTGCAGCGTGTCGAAGGCGCCTTCCCAGAAGACGTCGCCCTCGTGCAGGAGGCATCGAGAGTGAAGGACCTCCACGAGGGGGGAAGCTGCCTCTAGGTGTTCCTCAAACTCCAGCGCACCCAACGTTGCAAGTCGAACGCCGTCCACCGTGGACCAGAAGCTTGCAAAGGATTCTTCGTAGTACGGCTTCATGGTGACAGGAGCTGCCCGCAGAAGCCCGTGCGAGGGGACCATCTTCACCGCAACACCTGCCTGCAAGGCAGTATTTACCTGCTGAAAGAAATCGCGCGCACGCAGCACCGATGGCAGCATACACTCATGAAAGAGATAGAAGCCCATCCACTCCGACACCAACAGGTGAACGCCGCCGGCGCAGCGCACGGCGGGGTAGGCGTCGAGAAAGGCGTCGATGCCATCCGCAATAAGGTCCTCCACCGTAGAGGCAATTACGGTGACCTTGTCGGACAGGGCATTGTCGCACACGACTTGCCGCTGCAGTTCAGCCATAGAAGAGGCCTCAATGGACAGGACGTGCGCCGCCCCGGTTTGCGCAGCCCAGCACGAAAGAATTCCGCTGCCTGAGCCCACGTCCACCACGATCTTTCCTTCAACAACGGTCTTGTCGGTCAAGACGGCTTTGTAGAAGTCCATGCGCGGACGGTCCTTCAACATCACCTTGTGCACGCTAAGGTCCGCATAGCTCTCAAAGTACTGCGCATCTTTGGACGCGTCAGAGGCGTAGTCTTCCTGGTGCTGCATTGTTTGGTTCGAATTCCTAGAAAAGGCGACAGTTGCACAGCAGACACACCGTGTGTCCTGCGACGGTAAGCCGCTCATGCCCATGATCAGAAACAGCAGGTGGGTATGAGCATGTCAGAAGATGAAAGATGTGGCATTGCCTCTCATGCGGCGATGGTCTACGCAACCTGTTCTAAACCCGGTTGACTGTTTTCTTTGCAGCTTTTGCGTGAACAGCAGAAACCAGGACAGATGTCGACTTTTGTCAATCATTCTTGAGCCTTTAAAAGGCGACATGTCAGCGACATCTCTTTCCGAACGATTTTCGTTTTTTTTTTTGGTTAAGTTTTGATGGAGAAGTCTCCGATAACTAGCGCGGGCAAAGGCGCATACCACCAAAATATGCAAAAAAAAAAAAAGACCGAATGCGAGGCCAGCGCGACGCATAATAGAAAGAAAAACCCGAAATCATAGTTTGTTAATTAGTTATTGTCGCTCACACACATAAATCCGCGAACAAAGATGATCAATGTGTCAGGCAGAAAGATAAAGGCCATAGGCGATGTTGAAGCAGCAAAGATATGGTGCACCGATCACCCAAAAAGTACTCTCCATGCAGGGGAAGGACTACTATAACACAGTCACCTCTTAATCAATTTGGTAGATGGCAGCTACACCTTTCGAAAGTTTGCCGACGCGCTGAAATAGTTCGCAGGCGTGCTGCGCATCGCCGTTGCTCTCTGCCAGGCGAGCTTCTTGGTACAAATTAAAAGCCTTTATGTCCGCCTCCGAGGTGAAGATGGCGGGGGTGCGGCGATAGAGGAGGTCCGCGCGGCAGATGTACTTTTGCCCCTTCTCCACAGGGGCGGCCTCGTGCAGCAGGCTGTAGTAGAAGAAGGCGGCGGAGCCTTTCTTGGGGTGGACCGCACCAACGCGCTGGGCAGCGCTGCCGCGGTACTTGTGGTCCTTCTCGTCCAGGTACATAACCTTGCACTGCTCACCAGAAAAGACAAAGGTCTCGCCTCCGTGCGGGACGTCGTTGAGGTAGATGAGGAGGGTGTAAAAGGAGCGTGTATTGAGGTCGACAATGGTGGAGCCGTCGACGTGCGGCATGAAGTGACCGCCGGGGTGGTAGCGTCCGAAGAGGAGGTTTTCGGAAAGCGCGTGCGGCACCCACGTCCCCTCGATATCGCGCTCGTAAAGCTCGTCCGCGTTCGGCATATCAGCAGTGAAGCTTTTGGGATCTAGGTTAACGACGCGAGAGATGCGCTCGTACAGCTTCGCAGAGAGGTGAGGAAAGTTGGCCTCAATGGTGTCCACCATTCGCACCGCCTTGGAGGCATCGTCGCACTTCGCCTCGCCGTCAACCTCATTGTGGTCTTTTTGGTGCCAGAACGAGTAACCCACTTTTTCGCATGCCTGCAGGAGCAAATCGCACTCCGCGTCCGTAAGCAGGTTCTCCAGCACAATGCAGTCTGTCGAGCCGTCCCCCATAGGCACCAGGGTGGGTTGGGATAGCTCCGTCATGTCATCGAGGGCATGATCAATAATCTCCTTATTATGAGGCTCCCCCTTCTCGACGATGTTGTTGTAGCTGATCATGTAGACAACGGCGCGCGCGCACACACACAGGCTGAGCATAGGACACACGTAGAGTTGTTGAGTAAAGAAAAAAAAATAGACAAAGAAGTCAGGAAGGGAAGCAGGGAGAGATGTGGACACGCAAAGTACGAGAAGAGCCAAAGCAACAGCATACGCATAAGATCGGATGCCTGGAGCTCTCGCTGCTTGGGATAACGTAGCATCTGATGCTGCGACAACAACGCAGAGGTGATGAGTGTCTGTAGAGAAAGCGTGCGCTTCCACGTTGGCTTCGTCTTCCGTCCTGAAACGGTGGTACGTTATACGATGAATCAAGTTCATTGCAATCTCTTCTCGTGGTACATTAGCGTACTGTATTGATGTTATTTCTTTGAGCATTAGATTTGCCGTTGTCAGCGACATTACACGAAAACTATTCTTCTGTCTTTACTCGAATGCTTAAGCGGCACGTTACTTTCTCATCTCCCAGATGACTTGGGATCTGTTTGCAAACCAAACCAACACACACACACCAGCATGCAAACGAGCTTTTAAGTTTAATTGCCCTAGTCAAGTAGCAGCGCTCGCATCGCTAGCTTCGGCGTGAACCACGACGACTCCTCGCCATTCTTTGCAGGCTCGCACATCGCAATGGCGGCGCGCTTAGCCGCCTTTAGCGTCCTCTCATCCTGCAGGATCATGTTGCGGAGGGTGGAGGTGATCGGTGCGAACGGAGGAATGTTGTACTCCTCCAACGTGCTGTGCTCGCTGAGCTCCTTCAAGTACGCGCGCCGCTCTTCCGGGAGGGACTCCACCGTGACGCGCGGAGCCTGTAACTCGCTGGTGGGGTTCTTTGTGTTAGTCACCGTGTTGTACCGTGTGCTGCCCGTCTTGCGCTCACGAGACGCCTGCATGTTGTCGGAATCAGCGCTGCATGGCAAGAGCAGAATGCTGCTGCCCTTCATACCCATGCGTCCCACTCGCCCGACACGATGGATGTACGACTGCACCGTCGCCGGGGGCTCAAAGTGGTAGACGTAGTCGACGTCACGCACATCAAGGCCAAAGGCGGCGATGTCGGTGCAGAGCAGAATGGCCCCTGTTCCCATATTCACCGTGCCGTCACGCTTCCAGCCGCCGCTGAAGATCTGATTCTTCTTCTCCGCGTCGGATAGCGCCTTCTTTGGCTTGCGCGCCTCCTCGGTGCGACTGACGTGCGTCAGGAACTTGTTGTACTGGTCAATGCGGGCCCCCTCTGTCATACCCTCGTACATGACGAACACCTTTGGAATGTACAGGAGTGGCCGCTTGCTCTCTAGCAGGACGGCAAAGAGGCGCTGTACAAATAAGAGTACGCGAAAGTTGTTGAAAAACACAAAGTGCTTCTTCGACGCATGTACGTTCATTAGCTGTACAAGGTAGGGGAGAAAGCTTGGGGCATCACACACAACGTAGCGATTGTTGAGCTGGGAAATGAAGTCGTCATTGGAGCGCAGAGCGAGGGTGTGAAGTGTGGTGTTGCACGCCTGGCACACCCTCTCGGCGTAGTCTTTTAGCTGCTCTGAGGTTGCCACGGTGGCGCCAACAAAGGCGAAGTCCATGAAAAGGCCATCGCCTACACGTTGCTGCGCTGACAGGGTGGCCTCCTCACCACCCGCCCTCTTTGCAAGAGCTTTTGGCGATGCGCCTTTCTTTCCCTTTTTTGGCTTGGGCTCCGTCTTCGTCATCTTCTCCTCTTGATGACGGTATGTGTCAACAAAGCTCTCTACAGTCTTGCGCATCTCAGGAGAGTTGTAAAGAAGATCAGCCTCGTCCATCACAACAAAGAAACGGTAGTCTGCTGTGGAGGAGAAGCGCACGACATCGTCGTCCCGCGTGCCAGCTGCTTCATCGGCAGCAAGCTGCTTCTGCCTACGAGCCAAGAAGCGCTGACGCGTGACTTCATCCTGCTGGGCTAGCAGTGCCTCACGCTCCTCGCCCAGGGCTCCTGCCACGCCCTTCTGTGCGGCCTCAATCAAAGGGAGAAGCTCCTCGAAATCTTTCGGTGTGGTCACCAGAATTGTGCCGGCTCCACGGGCGCCTTTCTGCAGGTGCTTCAGCACCGCCGCGGGCTTTTGCACCACACCATCGCACAGCACAAACTGGATGTTGAATGGGTACCGCGCAGCCAGGTTGCGACCCACCACAAACGTCTGCTCAGCCAGGGTGCGCGACGGTGAGAAGACGACGCCGAGGATGTTGCGCGAGAGTGGCGGCCGCTGATGCTCTGCCACGTGGGCCTCGCAGCCGCGCACGCATCGCTCCATGATGGGCAGGAGAAACGCAAGTGTCTTTCCGCTGCCGGTCGGAGCCTCCACCACGCCACTCACACCGCTTCGTGTGAGCACCTTCAGCGCCAGCGCCTGCACCGGGGTGGCATGCGAGAAAAAGAAAACGTTCTTGAGGGCAAAGATGGAGGCCTTGTGAAGAGCCGGCCGCACCTCCTCCCATGGGAGCTCAAGCGCGTCGTCGTGCCACGCCTTCTCCTCCGGCTCCCACGTACGCCGCACGCGCTTCGCAGAGATGGCGCTGAGAGACATCAGCAAAAGAAAGCAAGCAGGAAGTCGCAGAACGCGCAGCGAGGTATCTTTTGTTTTGATTACACTCGGCGGTAGAAGAGCAATAAGACAAAGTTAGATATGAGAGGTAGCATTTGTGAGAATAGGACAAGAGAGAAGAATACGAAGGCACAGGAGTGGCAGGCACTGAAGATAAAGAAGGAGATATGAAATGCATCCTCGCAGAGCACTCCTGAGCGAGAGGCCATGCTAGCGTACCTTTAAAAAATGAGGGAGTCAAATAATAATAATACAGAAGCACTGTCGCCTTTTTTTCCCCCGTTAATTTCCACAACTGTCAAAGACGTTCCTTAATTGGGATTCGTGCAATTATTGTTTTGTTATGTTTAGCAATATAAATGTAAATATTTCTTTTTTATCATTGTTTTGAAGCCTGTGTGGTAGTGGGCGTCTTCACTGCACAGACTAGACCCTGTAAGTGGGGTGCACCAGCAAAGTTCTCAAACAAAACAATTTCAGCAAGAAACGCAAAACCAGCGTTCACTCCGCTCGCTTTATTTTTATCCCAATGTGCTGCACTGACTCTGACGCATCAGCAAAGGTAAGCAGCTGAGGAAGCAGCGAGGTGGCAAACTCAGTCTTTGCAATCGGCGCAGTGAAAACCAAAGGACAGCGAAAAGGATTTGAATAGGGTAAGTAGTTGGAACGAGTAAAACTAGCCAAACAACAGCTTTATTAATAATTCTTCACATCACCACACACATACACACACAGTAGCACGTGCAAAAAAGAAAAACCCTGCGGCAACAGATGATGCTGTCAGTGCACCTACTTATTGAATTTCTGCTTGAGTGCCTCGTACTTGTGAAGGTCCGCTTTGGTGACAGACGGCTTCAGCTGCGCTCGTGCGCGTAGAAAGTGCTCCATGCACACCTTAATGGGCTTCGACTCTTCCTCTTCCTCCGCCTCTTCAGCGCCAGCCTCAGCCGACGACGTCGCCCCTGCTCCCACGCCGGCGTCGCCCTCCAAGATTGCGGCGGGAAACTGAGACTGGACTGCCTCCAGCGCGTCCTCGACGGCAAACATCATTGCATCGGAGCTGAGCGCGAAGAAGTCTGCTCCGGTGTAGACAAAGTCCAGCGGCTCCAACACGGCCTCGAGATCGACATCCTCGCACATGTCGAACTTGCGGGTTAGGGCACGCAGGGCGAAAATCTGTTCTTCACGTGAGGACGGGATGCCGAGGTAGCACAGCCGATCAAACCGGCCAGGCCGCAGCAGCGCGGCGTCCAGCAGGTCGGGTCGGTTAGTGGCGCCGATGATGAACACGTCGCCGCTGGCCGTCCCGTCTGAGCGCTTCTGACCCACGCCATCCACCTCCACGAGCAGCTGCGAGACGATGCGGTCCATCACGCCGCCGGCATCGCCCTTCGCCCCACGTGCCGGCGCAAGTGCATCGAGCTCGTCGAAGAACACAATGCAGGGCGAGTTGTCACGCGCGCGCTGAAAGAGCAGACGAATGTTTTTCTCGCTCTCGCCAACGTACTGGTTGATCAGCTCCGGGCCCTTGACGGACATGAAGTTCATGTTCATCTCGGTGGCCACGGCCTTGGCCAGCAGCGTCTTCCCGCACCCGGGTGGGCCATAGAAGAGAACACCCGTGCGCTTCTTCATGCCGTTTTCAAACAGCTCGGGGTGCAGAATGGGAAGTTGAATTGTCTCCCGCAGCTCTCGCTTTGCCTCCTCGAGGCCGCCTACGTCGCTCCACCGCACAGGCTGCAGCTTCGTCGATACCATGTTATACCCATGCGCCTTGAGATAGGACTGCACAATCGGCTCGCAGGAGAGGTCGCTCACCACCGCCTGCACCTCTGCGTTACCGTTCGCCTCAACCGCCTGCGCTGCGGCCCGCACGCATTCCTCCATGAGGGAGAGGATGTCCGCGTAGGTGAGCCCAACAGCCCACCCAGCAAATGTCCTTGCCGTCAGCAACATGCTCGGGTGCACATGATGGCGCTGGCAACACCACTCAATCAACGGGGCGACGAAGCCGGCGCGGTCGCCCTCCGTCGGATTGCCGCACTCAAGCACGCCCTCCGCGTTGGTGGCGCGCGCCGCGATCATCGGTGGCACTGCCTCCATTGTCTCGCACATCAAAAACACAACACGCGAGCCGGTCGAGCCCGCCGTGCTGCTACTCCATTCATCAAGAAGGGAAAGAAGGTGAGGGCACGCTGCAGCGATCGTCTGTGCGTTGTGCACGATCAGCACCGTGGCACCGCCGCACTGCTCGGACAAAAACGTCCACATCCGGTCCTCCAACTCGGCCTCCTCCACGCCGTCCGCGGCCACCAGGACGGAAGGCAGGCCGAAGAGACGGACGGCACAGTCGACAAACTCGCGTGCCAAGTTCTCCTTCACGCCGTGCACCACAAATGTGTGCAGCTCCTCCTCCAGCCTCGGGGCAATGGCGCTGCGGAGAGCGTCGCGGATGCGCGTGAAGGCCTCGACACCGCACAATCCCTCGGCGGTGGTGGGGGGCCACACGGGAGTGGCGTCGCGTCCATGAAAGTTGCGCTGGTGCACTAGCACCACCTCCGTCGCACCCGCGCTGGCACCAGTGTGCACGACGCCAAACGGCAGAGGCCCGTTCTCGCCCTCCACACGCACCACTCGCAGTGCCAGTAGGTGCGGGCTGGACCCCGTCTCATCCGCCCACGATCCACGCCAGTTGCGCACCTTGTGGGAGAGCACCCGCGCGACACTCTCCAACACATCCATCCCCTCCAGGCGATGAGCAACGCGGTCCAGCGTGGCCTCCTCTAGCAGCAGCACGTCGCCGGCGCTCACAAGCTGCCCCTCCCACGCCGCAGCGGAGGCGGCACCAAAGAGCGCGCACAGGTCCGGGTAGTACAGGCCGTAGAGCTCCGTCAGCGCAGTGTCGTCTGCGGCTGGACAGAGGACAATCTTACGGAGCGCATAGCGCTGCACCGCAGCGGACCGCAGAAGCAGCTCACCGTCGTCCTCCTCCAACGGTGTGAGGGCGTCGAGCGGCACATCGAAGACGGCATCCGCAAAGTTGACGGCGTTGACGCTCGCCATAGCCTGAGAAGCAGACGCAAAAAAGGCGGCGCGGAGATTGCGAAACAGCTCCGGTCCCACCTCCAATGCACGCGAAGAGGAGCCACTGACTTTTTCAACCACAAAGACGCAGTCGAAAGAACTTCCGCTGACCTTTACCACGCTTTCGTCCTCGATGAGAAGCTTGTCCAGAACGCTCTGCGCTGCCAGAGCCGTGGAGCCGCGAAGACTCGAGTTGAGCTGCACAGCAACTGTCCCGCTCTTGTCGCTGGTGTCCAGCGCTGCCGCGTCGCCGGTGGTGTGGGGCACGGGCACCACTGCAGGCGGCAACACAATCATCGTGACGGTGTCGTCGGCCTTGATAGCACACGAGGTAGCCGGGACAAGGTCCACCACGCGCAGCGATGGGTACGTGGATGTGCTCGGGAGCACCTGGTGAAGCGAGAGGCACGCGTGGTATTGCGCGATCTCGAGTTGAAGGGAGAAGTCGCCCGGCGGTTTGCTCATGATGTCCTTGTAGCCATCCTCTGTAACAGCGCGGAGAATGCACCGCACTAGCGGGAGTGGCGCCATAGAACTGGTGATAATATATTTTTCTTTTTTGTTTGTTTTTGGCGTGTGTGTTTGTTGGTTTTGCAGTCTTGTGCTGCTTGATTTTTGTTAGTTAGTTTGTTGATTTGTTTGTGTTTGTTCTTGAGAACGATATTAAATTAACTTTTGATACAGATTGCTAGTGTCGACGAGTTGATGTCTTGATGTGGCCGGGCGAACAGTCACAACCTGTTTTGTTCCGTCTGAAAACAGCACTAAACTGTGCGTTGTTCCTTTTTTGGAAAGGGATATGAGAGACCATAAGAATAAAGCATTTGAAATATGACACTGTGATCACCAAGAAAGCATACCGAAAAAAAAAAAAAAAACGGCACCCTAGGTGCAATCGTGATGTCACACTTTTGTTCATCCGTTCCAAAGAATGCATTACTGGGCGCGATACTTCACTTCATGATTCTTGCCATGGGGGAAATTTAAAAGCGAAAACGCCCAGACATAGTGCTTTTCTCATTTATATATATATAGATTTTTTTTTTTTTTTTTGTGACGCCATGCACACAGAAGAGACAAGACGCCCCTTTTCTTCTTTTGGAAAGCCCAAAAAAAAAAAAACGCATTTCAGCACGCACAAGCGCCTCTGCGTTGTATTTAAATATGAACAGCATCAAACAGAGCACGTCCCTCTTCTTCCTTTTTTGTTTGTTTAACAAAACGGCGGCTTAGCGGTGAAGGTAGAACTTACCCTCTAGCACATGCGTTACATTAGCGCTCAGGTCAGTAATTCCGCGAAGCGACTGCAACGCGTGGACATCAACGAGCCGCTCATAATTTCCGCAAGCCGTCAGCACGTAAGCGAGGTAGCCCTGTCGCGCCATCGACGCTGCCGTGAGCCTTTGCAGAAGAGTGTAGCACAGCGCCGCGAACAGCACCGTCTGCTTCTGTGGGGATGACGGCTGGTGCCGTGGGCGGGCACAGCGGAGGGCATGCACCCACTGCACCAGTGTGCTTTCCATCACATCTCGATCGGCGCACTGGCAGCACGCCGTGAAGGTCCAGGCTACTATTCCCGCTGCAGAGTGCGCAAGGTGCTCCAGACCAAGCAGCCTCACAGCCGATGTGCGGGCCGACGTCGTTAGCGACTCCACCGCCGCGCGCTCCGCCATCGCAGCGTACAAGGACGATCCAACGGCATTGGGGTCGCTGCAGAAGAGGGTCGGCAGCATCTGGATAGACGGTGAGCCCAGCGCGTTGTAGAAAAGCCGCTCCACATCGTTCTCATGCGGGTCTACAGTGATGCGCAGATAGGCTCCGCTCTTCGTGCGTCGGCCAAAGACGTACGACGTCTTCTTCTTCAGAAGATCCGCTTCCCTCAGGCGGTCCTTAATTCGAGAAACGGCTGCGGGAGGCAGTGTGGCAGACTTGCGCATTCCCGCAGCCGCGTTCGGCGGAAACATGTGCAGCACATCTTCCCGAACAGCCGCATCACAGCTGAGTCCCAGTGAGGTGTGCTGGGCTAGCGGATTGCCCTCCTCCGCGTAGAGACCCGCGTCCTCGAAGGGGTCCGTCGCACGGCCGGCCGGTGCAAGCCGCTCCGCATGATGCACCTTTAAGAAAGCGACAGAAGACGACTCCTCTCGGCAGCGCTTCCGGGTATCCGACAATGGCGGAAGAACGACGGTGCGTCGCACTGGTCCGCCGCTCTGCAGTGCCTCCGAGAGGCTCCCACGCAGTGCGTCAAGGCGCGTGAGCTCATCGTCCACCTGTTGAAGGCGATGGATGATGTGCCGGTGAATTTCGTCGTGTCGGTGCAACAGCTGCTCCCACAGCAACGACGATGACGACGCCATGAAGCTGGCGATAAATTTTTTTGTTTGTGCGGTGCGCGCACACCACCTATCAGTGCTGTCTTACTTTTATTTCACGAGGCACCACTTTTTTTGTGTGGTTGTGTGTGCCTTCCTATTCCACCTTACTGCCCCTTCAATGGCGCTGATGATCCGTTCAAACCGCGAATGGTTGAGGTGAAAAAAAAAAAAAAGGATAAGAGGGATTAGGATATGCGCGGGTTTTTTTTTGTAATTGAAGGGAAATAAACGACAAAACTGAAACTAAGGGAATTACGCACTCAACATACTTAAAACAGCTGATACTGGAAGACAGACGTCAAAGACCAAGAAGTAGATCTGCACTACTTAGTAAGCTCATCTACCGATGAAGTGGCAGGATACTGCTGCAAGGAGTAGGAGCCGTGCTACTACTTTCTAGCAGTAAGGAGAGTAGCATTTTTTATCCTCAGCACAGACATCCACGGAGGGCGAAGCGTAGAGACGCCTCATTGTTGCTACTTAATAAATTTCCTGCGGAAGCGAACGTTGAATTTATCAGAAAAAAGGGGGAAAAAAGAATAAGAAAAAGAGCTTTATGAAAAAAAAAATTAGTCAGTATCTCGTTATGTGCTGTGAAACGAATTTGCGTAGCGCTTACCAGAGTGCAAGGGGGAAAAAAAAATGGTTCTTGGAGAAGCAGCAGTGGTGGAAATGCGGCTGGCACCTCCCGCACGCCATCACACTCTTTCCATGGCGTCGTTCTCTGCCTTCTCCTCGTCTGCGTCCCGCTGCTGTTGCGCTTCGTACTCCTCCCATTCCTTCTCCTTCTGCAGACGGCGCTCGCGGAAGAACTTCGCCTCCTCCTTCTCGCGCTCCTCCACAAGGCGCAGCTGCTCCAGCAGCTCCTTGGCTTCGTTGTAGCGGTGCTTCGCAAAGTCGCTGGCCTCGCGCCTCAGGCGGCGGTCGGTGCACTTCCCCTCCACGGACTCGCGTGCCGTCGAGAGCCAAAACGGCGTCGTGCGCTCAAAGAAGGCCGCAAACGTCTCGTCGTGGGCGGGTGTCGGCACCGCCGCCGAGGCGCCGAGCTGCGCAAGGAGCTGTTCCTTGTGCACCTTCAGCCCCTTCTTGCCGCGGCTGCGCGTGACCCCGTCGATGGCCTCGTTGACCTCGTCCGCACCGGGCGTCACCTCCATGGCAAGTTCTGCCGGAATGGCGTCCGGGGCGTCCTCGCCGTCGTCGTCGGAGTCCAAGACGGCCTGACGCGGCATCTTCGCAAAGTCGACGCCGCGCCGCTCCTCCTCCTCCTCGTCCTCCTCGTCGTCATCGTCGTAGTCGACGTCAAAGGCGGCGCTGACTACGGTGCTGCCACTCTCCCACGAGTTGGGGTTGCTCTCCGACTCCTTGCCCAGCCACACGGCCGCCGACAAGTCCTGCGAGAGCAGCGTCTGGTAGGTGTCCAGCTTGTTGAGGTTCAAGGCAAAGACATCTGACATGGTGATCTCCTTCTTGCTGCTCTCGAACTGGCCTCCGTAGAGGTACAGCGTATTTCCCAAAACGACCAGAGCGGAATCCATGCGACGGTGCGGCAGAACTTGGCCGTATCGGTTCGTCTCGTAGCTCTCCTTCATCAGCTGGCTGGCCCCATGTGCCGTCGGATCAGCCTCATCGTCATCGTCGTCGCCAGAAGAAGAGGAGGAGGACTCGCTGCCATCGCTGCCACCATCCGCACCCCCGCGGTGTAGATCCAGCGCACTAAGCTGAGCAGCGAGATCGTCGAGGTTCTCCTTCTTGCCGGCTGCCTTTTCCTTCTTCGTCACACGGCGCAGCACCACTGGGTAAAACCGCTTCGAGTCCATGTGGAAGACGAAGAGGTCGTTGTTGAAGGTCGAGACCATCTTACCGCCAGGGGACTCGATGTCCACCACACCACCAAAGAGGTAGAGGCGCCTGTCTTTGAAGGCGGAGGACACACCGGAGCGGATGGGCGGAGGCACACCGCCTAGTCGAATTTTGGTCCACATCGGCAGCGGGCCGTTGCCCTCTTCCGCTTGCGGACCGTCCACCGGCGGGAGGTGAATCATCCACAGGTCGTGGTGGACGGTGGCCTCCGACTTCTTGAAGCGGTTGAATTTCTGGGTCGAGTAGCCGCCATAGACGAACAGCTGGTCTTGATAGACGCCGATGCTGTGCCCGCTCCGGGCGTGCGGCACTTCCGAGACAGCCGCGGTCTTCACCTGCGTCCACCGGCCTGCGCCGTCGAGGGCGGAGAGGATCCACAAATCATCGAAGTAGCGGCACTCCTGCGCGTTGTCGTAGAAACCGCCGAACACGACGGCGTTGCGCTTCCACAGCGCCATGCGGTGGCCGCTGCGCGACGATGGGCCGCCCTTCAGCGTCTTCAGCTCCTCCCACTCGCTGATGCGGGTATCGAAGCGCCACACGTCCTTGAAGTGGAGGTACTGCGACTGCGATTGGGAGACGAACTCGCCGCCAAACATAATCACATAGTGCTTATATACCACGCCTTGGCTGCTGCTGCGCGGGGCAGGGTTGATGGCAGACGACAGCTTTGCCCACGCGTTCTTCCTCGCATTGAAGAAGTATGTATCATTGTACGCTTCTGTCGCCTCCCCGTTCCAGAACTCACCGCCGAAAAGGATCATCTCGCTGTCGCGCTCGGGGTGAGGGACGAAGACGACGTTCACGCGTGGGGTGGGTGGGCTCACATTTTGAACCTCCTCGACCGTCTTGAGCTTTCCCTCGGCCTTCTGGATGCGCTTGAGGGTCACCTCGATTGCCTCCTCGTTGTTGAAACCTTCCGGCTGTGCCCCGTCTCCCTCCTTCTTCTCCGCCTTGTGAAGCTTCTGCGCCTGCCGGGCAGCACGCTTGGCGGCCTTCACGGGGTCCTCGTTCTTCTTGCGCTTATCGCGGCCCTTTCCCATTCTCGTACAACAAGTGCCGGTTGTGCGTAGTGAATACTTTGTCCTTGTAAATATGCGAGTGCGTGTGTGTGTGTGTGTGTGTGTGTGTGTGTGCTTGCTTTCCTTATCCGCAGGAAAAGGTAACGGCAATCTGTCCTAGAATTCTAATAGGGTATGGCAAGATGAAGGCGTCAAAGAGAAGTCGAGGTAACGCAAAGCAGTTTCGCAAATATCATTGTCCAAGACCAAAATAAATATAAAAAAAACGCAGAGAAAAAACGCAGAGAAAATAAAAGCAAACGGGAGAAGGAAAGAGATGAAAGGTTGTTGTTGTTGTTGTTTGCATTGCTGTGAGCGAGATGAAATGAGTTGGCTTAAGTTCAAAAGAAGAGTCTCATCAAGGGAAATGCACAAAGTCAAATAGTGTTTCTTTGTAAGAGGGTTTGTAGCCTGTTGAGCAAAAATGAGGAAGAAGTTACTACTCGCACCGCCTCCGCCCCCTTCTGCTGCCTCGGGAGTCCCCAAGCTACTGATTTCACAGGAACGCCCTCCATGAAGATGCAAATGATGTGGTATGAAAGCGTTGAGAGCACTGCTTTTTTTTTTTCTAACTCTGTAGCAGTGGAGGATAACAAAAACGTGATAGAGAATAGGTGACTCGCGGGAAAGTTGCCTGCAGACAAAGCTCATTTGTTCTCTTCGTCACCTGCAGCAGGCACCAGACTATCATCTTTTGTGTTTGCCCGGTCTACCTCGTCGAGTATTGCTGCTGCACGCTCCTCGTACGCCAGCCTTGCAGTCTGAGGCGCGCACTGGAAGGAGCGCCGCAACGCTGCAGCGTCATCGTACTGAGTGTAAGAAGAGAAACGACTCCGCTGATCGAGCGCAAACAAATCCGCCGCCGTCAGCACCGCTGACCTCAACGCGGTAGAACGCAGCATCGCGAACTGTCACAATATCAAATCTTGTATTCGGGAATGTGTGTACTTTTCGCTATAACGCTCTCAAATGAAAACAAAGGGTCTATTTGTTTGTTCTGTGAATTAAGTACCGCTACACTAACCTAGCTGTAGCTTCAATTGTGGCTGTAAAAGAGCTCCGCCTTCACAGCGCCGCTGACACGGACGATGAGACAAAGATGGAGAACGATGGCTGTAAAACAAAGCAGGTCCTCTTCACAAGTGCAAGCGCAAAGGCGAAGTCTACATTTCCAAACAAAAATAATTTAAAGGTGGATGCGAGAGCAATTCTTGGCAACAACCTTAAATCGCGCAAACTGCTTGAAGGAGACAAACGGTTTGCGATGGAGCCCCATTTAGTGGGCAGCAACTCCCATCTTACAAAAGACATGTGCCAGCAGTCTAAGCCGCACTACAGCTCATGTCATACCAATATTTGTGTGTGCGCATTTGTGATGTTGTTGTCGTTGTTGTTGCGAGTTTGTAGTTGAAGGGAAAACAATAGCAGGGAACAAAGCAGTTCAACAACAGCAAAATAAATATAATAACAGAACCTATGAGCCACAAGACAGAGTAGGCGTGTCTGAAAAGGAAGCGAAAAACCGCGGAAGCGTGAACGTGCGCAGAGCGTACAGAAGTAAATACAATCCTTTGATCCCCCGGGGTTGATTTTACATGGCTGCGCTAACAATTAACAGTATCAAGAATAGTGTCCTACACTAATGATTCCGGAAAAGCCACTGCCTCCACATCCTCTTCGTCCTCCGTGCTGAGATCGGAAACGGAGCGCGACAGCAGCTCATCCTCATGCTCCTCTGCCACGTCACCGTCAGGTACTGCCGCATTGGCTCCGATGACGCGACCTCGCAGGATGGGACTGCGTCTCGTCTGGGCCGCATTCACCAAATTAACTGGTGTCGAAAAGTGAAACGCAAGAGCCGTGACGCTCCGTGGGACGGAAAGGCCTATTCGGGCGGCGCGGGCCACTGTGATCCACTGCCGCTCATGCAGGCAGTTGTGTCGAAGGGCGTAGGCCTTCATGGACACCGCCACGCACGGCTTGTAGAAACTGCCCTTATAGTTGACTGGGTCGTAGCGGCGGCAGGTTTCGCTGGAAAATCGTGATGGGTCGATGGTGCCCACGACGTTGTAGAGCGCGATAGGGCGGCAGAGAGAAAAGGCGCCGGTAAAGACGGCATTGGACGGATCGGCCAGGAACGTCTCGTGAAAGGGTGCTCGGTAAATGAATTCAGCCTCTGCAGCAGTCGCCCAGTACGCAGACCACGCGAGGAGGCTGCCTTCGCTGTGTGTGCAGCGCCACCGTACCATACGCTCCTCTGTCTCTGGGTCAAAACGTTCACCGTTGGTGCTGAGGGGAGGCACTAGTGACGGCAGCGTCGCTAACAACGCACCTCGACCCGTTGCGCTCGTTGCAGTGGGCAGGCACTCTTGGCTGCTTACGTAGTCTCTCCATGCCTCTTGAAGGGCGGCCAGCGGGGCGGTGAACTGCGCGGCGTGGTACACAAAGCTGTCTCCGTTGGAAGCGGTCAGGCGCACCGGCGGGGCAGTGTCCGGGCAAAGGGGGAAATTTAAGCGCTCTACCGTCTTTTCCGGCACCCATACGTTGCCCTTCCACTGTCGAGACCGGGCAACGACGCGAAGGAGAATGTGATGGTCGGTGGAAAACGCCTGACCAGACAGACTACATGACAGCAGCGACATCAGCTCGGTGATGTGAATTGAGCTCTTGGATTTATCCCTCTGTTTTTATTCTTTACTGATGGAAGAGTGCGTGTCGATAGAAAGAGACACAAAATTGTATGGCGGGGGCTTCCAGATGAAGTGCCCCTTTTTAGATCTTGTCTTTTTTCTCGAAAATGTCTTTAAAAAGGAATAAAAAAGAACAAGAACAAGAAAAGAAGAGAAATGGGAAGTAAAACGGAGTAGCACTGTCAGTACATTCTATTTCATACGCACTGGACGTTGACACCAACGCGTACGCTGGAATACAAAAGAGAGGTGCAGGTTGATGTGTTAGACATTGCGCAGCCCACAGTCGCACTTCAGATATAACACAAAACGGCGAGGTAGTACACACTTCCTCGATGGCCCGTCGGGCCTTTAAGCATCTCTGTTATAAAGAAAGAGGAAAAAAAATGAACAGATCGTCGCCCGACATGTCCCTTTTTGATGTTGTTTGCTTGTTCGTTTGCTTGAAAGGTTGCTGTTATCGCGAGACGTTGCAATACAGAAGAACAGAAGTGGGAGACTGGGGGCATCAGCAGAGCACCCGAAGATGAAAATGCACATCGGTGCACGAAGCGCAGCGACAAAAACACGCACAGCTCTTGAACGCTGCCGTCCGTCACCCGAGAAGAAGAAAAGAAAACAAAAATACAAAAACACGTCAACTCACGCACTAACAGCACAGCTCCTCTAGAAAGAGAGCTTGGCGTGCAGAGACAGGACACTTTTTTTTTTTAAAGAAGCGTGCGCCTTCTTGCCCTCCTCTATACAACAACGGAGGTGTGCTTTAGTGCATCTGCCGGCTCCCTCCTCGTCCACTACGGGTAGTAGATGGCCTCACCCAGTTGGTAGCATATGGCTGCTGTTGCGGCGATCCAAAGAACAATGGTGCAGACGGCAACAAAGAAGTGCTGGGGCTGCGCGAAGATCTCCGGTGCAGCGTCGTTGAAGTCGGCCACTTTGCGGCACTGCTGGATAATGTCGCTGGCCTCCGCGTCGTTTACCTTTACCCGCTGGTACAACCCCGCAATGTCCATGATGTACAAGTGGCGCGCCAGCTCGCTGCGGGTGGAGGTACAGACGTACAGGTGTCGTACCAAAAGCGGACCCCAGAAGACAAAAACAAAGAATGCGTAAGAATGCCCAGTGGAGTAGTACCGGTCAGTGCGGTTGTAATGATTTGCCAACATGTAGAAGGTATCGGAGAGGCCAACAAGGTAGGCGCACACCATTGCGAACCAGAAGACGCCCATGGCGGTGCGACGAGCGCCGTGGTTGCCGCATACGGAGGTGTATAGAATGAGCGAGCGCAGGCAGTACCAGCCTGGGAACCCAGTGAAGAGGTTTTTCGGGTCAAAGAGTTCATCCATATCAAAGGTCATGTGCGCGTGCTTGCTCGGGTTCATGATGCACCGCCGCTCTAGAAAAGCGAGATTCGTCAGCACGTGCAGCTTGGCCCGCACCTCACGCTGCATGTCGGTAATTTTCAGGACAAAGTAGCTTAGCGTGGCGGAAAAGAAAAATGTCGCGAAGAAGGCCAGCAGCGTGGCCGCTTTCTGAAAGCCGTTCTTGCCAAACATGTTGTGACCGTAGCCGCCGCGTGTCGCCGGGGCGGAGAGACTCATCATCGCACCAAACACGATCGCGAAGAGCAGCCAGCGGTACTTGTAATGCTGGTTCATCACCTTTCCCTTGCCGTCCTCGTCGTAGGTGTAGATGCAGACACTCGCTTTGGCATCTACCAAGCTCGCAGCGAACGCGGAGAGCTTCGGCGTGAGGCGGCGGTCCACTCGCTCCAGTCCGTGCGGCATTCGAAAAAACCCGTAGTACGACGCCCCAACGAGGCCCAGCGCAAGCCAAAGCACGCAAGGGACGACCATGTCCGGCAGCGTCAGGTTGCCCTCCTGCACGTTGCCCAGCGGCACGCGGCAGGCAACAAGAACAATGGAGGTAATCTGGCACAGCATCGCAACGGCAATGAAGCACAACGAGAATGTCGGCGCGTCGAAGTTGTTGCGCAGAGCCGCGCCGCTTACAACAAACTCGCGCTCCTCCTGGAGCGAGTTGATGCGGAATGGTGCGAAGGGAAACCACGGCAGCGAGAAAAACGGAAAGAGAAAAACCAAAAATCGACGCACGAAGCGCCAGGGCGAGAGGTACTCGCACGGTGCCGGCGCAGCGCAAGTGAAGACGGTTTCTGGCGAGCCGTACTGCATGTCCAGGTTGCGGCCACCCTCTTTGCTGTCGACGTCGCCAACGGAAGAGGGGGTGCGATGCCGCAGGCTGGCGAAGCTCCGGGTTGCGTCCTCGAAGCCTGGCGCTGTGGACATGCGCTGAGAGCGTAGAGTAGGGCTGCCATCGCGTGGGTTGAATTTGTTGTGGTGTTGGTCGCCCCCGGCGCCGTCCTCGGCTGAGGTTGGGATGTCCATTGGCGGGCGCAGCGACACGCTCTCCTGCGGCCGTGATGGAAACGACATCTGCGTCGGCTCATTCGCGGCGGCCCAAAGGTACTCGTTGACTTGCTCGACGATGGTGGAGAAGAGCGCCGCCCGAGCTCGTTGCAACACCTCTGGCGCCTTGGCCGGTGCCTCGCTGACGCGGTTGCCGTCCTGCCACACACCACAAATCTCTTGGCCGCGACTGCTATAGACACCCTTGTAAATGGTAGAGTGACGGAACTCGCCGCTGAAGCACTCGCCGGTGGCGAAGAACATCGTGCCGTTGCCCTCCATCAGGCCGGAGCGGAACTGACCCACGAAAATGTTGCCTGATGGGTAGTAGCACACGCCGAGTCCGTGACGCTCCCCATTGAGCCACTCACCCTCGTAGATGACGCCGTTGCCGTACTGCAAATAGCCCATGCCGGTGCGCTTTGACGCCACGACAACGTCAGCGAAGTCCGCCGGCAGTTTGTTGCCGAGAAAGTCGGTGCTGTTTGCATCGTTCATTAAAGACGCCATAGAGATGTACAGTACGGAATATGGGGAAATGCGGAGAAAAATGAGACCTCCCACCCTGTCGCCACAACACAAAAAAAAAAACCCACGGAAGGTTTTGAAGCTCGGTGTTCAGCCCAGCGAGAACAGCAACAAAAGCAGCCAAGAAAGAGAAGCCGCGGCTTTCGTCAGTGACGTAAATTAGGGCTCTCCTAAGAAGTACAGGTACATGAAAAGCTAATGGATCGTAGATGCCCACCAACAACAAAATATATATATATAACTGAGGAAGCCTGCTTGCTGCTTTCCAATACGTATCAGAGCAACAGGAGATGGTGCAGTAGTGATGTGTGTGCTGCGTTTCCCGAGACGAAGAATGAAAAGCTTAAAGTGAGAAGGAAATGGACAGAAAGCAGAGAAAGTGAGTAGACTCTTTTTGCAGAAAAAAACAAGTGTGGCTGACACGCGTACACTCGCACATGCGCGAGCGTGCTCGGAGAATTATACAAAGAGCCACAGGTGATATAGGTGCATTACCAAGAGCGCGTCTATGCTGGATCTCTTCTACTTCTTTCAAGTGTGCTCGGCATGTCCAGCCACTGCGCACAGGTAATTTAAAACGGGATCAATTTTTGATCCAGACGCTAGAGCGTGTCTTTTCACACTCGCCTCCCCATCAAAGTGCTGTGATGGAGCTTTCTAAGTCAAGCTCCTATGGGGGCATAAAAATGTCTGTAGTGGGTTGAAAAGCACGATAAGTGCACACAAATCGCGCAAAACGTGGCTTTACAGGACAACCTAGACCCACAAAAGAAAAAAAGACAAGGACAATGAATGTCGCTCAAAAGTATCGGCGTCTCTAAAGATAGGATAGTATGCATATGTGTACATTTGCATCTCTGCGCCGAGACATCAGATATAAATATATATATGTGTGTGTGTGTGTGTGTGTGCTTCACAACAACATTGGAAAAAAAAAGCACTCTCGATATCAACTCTTACAGTGCTGATCAATTTTTAATCGGCCGAGAGCGGCACAGCACAATTACAAGTTTCCCTGTATGCCACTTTCTTCTTTTTTTTTTTTGTAGCTCTCGACAGCAGGTATTCCATGTCATCCGGGAAGGACACACAAAAGGGAGAAGTAGGGGGGATGTGCGTATGATGCGCACCTAGACCGCAATCTTCGTGCGCCGATAAAATAGAAAGGGGGTAAGGGGATTCAACAGGAAGACATGCACACACTCACAACACCAAAAGAAAAAAAACGCTAATACAGTGCTGTCGCCATCTTCCCGGAGATGTTGAGCAATGCAAGAACATTTAAGCGAAGGTCACGTCAGACGTTCGCGTTAGTGCCGGTGTTGATGTCAAATTTGTTAATCAGAAGAGAAAGAGAGAGAAAAACAAAACGCCAACAAACAGTGATGACCCTGCGCACTCTTATCCCTAGGGACTGCAGCAAAATGAAAAATCCTTATTTGCTATGCTCTCGCCTAAGTAGCAGTTAGTCATCACTTCTCTTTTCATTTTTTTTTTTTTACAACTTAGCGGTATTGCGACTGTGGAGAATCTCCAAGCCACGCTGCGCCAGCTGATCGGCCTGCGCGATGCTGCGGGACTGCGCGCCGCGGTTGCCGTCAATGGGCACGTTGATGGTCACCAAGTCCGTCATCACCATCACGGCGCGTTGCAGGCACAGACTGGCGAGGTACACCTTGAAGATATCGTCACGCTGACGGCGATCAAGGTGGAGCATGTAGCCGCGGGTGGTGCAGTACATCTCGAAGATGTCACTGGGCGTCGGGAAGAGCATTTGAATATCGCGCGGTGCGCCGTAGATGCCCTCCGGGTAAGAGATGAAGTTGAAGAGAGCCGCCGTGGCCACGTCGATGAGCGGGTCACCGAGGCGCGTAAACTTGAACTGCACCATGCCGATCAGCTGCGGGGGGTACTTCGCCCGTCCCTCGAGGGAGCGGTGCGTAAAGATGACGGAGGACAGATCGAAGCTGCCGTGCAGCACCACGAGGCGGTCCGGCATCGGCACCATCGTCTGCGAGAGCTGCGTCTGGTCAAAGCACATCTGCAGCGCCCTCGACAGTTCCTCCACGGCGTGCGAGCGCAGTTGCACACCGAAGCGGCTGGGAGAGCCGCTCTTCGTCAAGGACAGCTTGTACATCTCGATGCTCTCCTCGATACTGCGCCGCAACGGGTGCACACGCTTCTGGCTCCGCCTCAGCGCCTCCTCGGCTTGCTTCATGAAGGGCGGCAACGACGCGTTGTGCAGGGCGGTAAGGGCGACGATTGCCTGCTTGTAGAACTTCTTCGGGCGCAGCTCAACGTTGATCACCATCACGCGACGCTGCGAGTAGGGGCGGCGAATGCGGGGCTGAATGAGCTGCGATATGGTGCGAATATTCTCCCCGTCGCGGTAGCGTCGTAGAAAGAAGCGGCGGCCACACACAGCATAGGAGTCACAGTACAGCAGCGGCGCCGGCACGTTCAGCTCCGGCGAGGACTCGTGGAGGTGCGCCATGATCTCGTACTCGCGGCGGATGTCCGCAGAAAGGTAGGGTGAGGGGCCACGGGGCTGAATGCGCAGCGTGTAGCTGCCCGTGCGCAGTGTGATGCGGTAGGACTCAAAGAAGCGGCTGCCCTCGAAGTATTCAAAAGCGATGGGGCCCGCTGACGTGGCGAAGCCTGGCTGGGTGCGCAGTTTCATGCCCGGTTCCGCTTGCGAGGGGATCGTAAGCGGGAAGAGGTGTGGCAGGTGCTGCGCGCAGTAGAAGAGAATGCGCTCCTGATCCTCATCGTCCATGCGGTAGCGCTCCTTCTCCAGCGTGCTGACGGGCCTGCAGAGATCGTTTGGTGGTGAGGGGATGAAGAGAAGGTTTTTGTTGACGTTGTTGAGCTCCTCGGTCACCCACGAAATGGGCTTCCCCTTCGAGTCCGCCGGTGGGTGGAAGAGGGGGCCGATTTCCTTCTCCGCGCCGGCCACCACGTCCGCCCAGAAGGGGTCCTTCTCGCCCACCTCCTTCAGCGCCTGCATGATGTCCTTGTACACGTCATACGCGCCATTCTCGATGAGAAACACCTCCGTGAACGGACTGCCCGGGAGCTGCCTGGCCACCTTGCAGTGTGCCTCCACATCATCGAAGTAGAAGATGTTGGGCTTGATATCGTACCGCAGCGCCTCACCGGTGGGTGTGCGACCGACGCGCACCTCCTCGAGCGCCTGCATGAAGATATCCGGGTAGGGCTTGCGTTTGTGATAGGTGTAGCTCTGCACGTAGCCGTCGAAGAGTCCCGTCACCTGAAAGCTGTTTTGGTAGGTGTTCGCCTCCTTGCCGTACTCCACCGGGCACGTCACGGGGAAAGCGGAGCTGATGGAGTCCGCCACCGAGTAGGTCATGGCCTTCACCATGCGCCGGTACTGGCCCTCGAACTCCCACGTGTTGCCCATAGCGTAGAGACGAATCTCCTGCTGACTCTTCGCACGCAGGTAGTGCAGCAGATTCAATACATTCTTCCGCGGGGAGACCTTCTCGATGGTGCAGAGGAAGGCCTCCACATCGAGAAGCTCCTTGATGTGCAGCTGCACCACCGGATCACGCAGAAGGGGAAAGCGTTTCTTGAGCGCCTCCACACGCTGCGGGAAGGCGATGTTTAGCTCATCTAACTCCTCGCGGTTGTGCTTCGACAAGGCCAAGAGCATAAAGTTGATCTCAGCCGTGAAGGCGTCAATGAACTCGAGGCGGTTGATCTCGCCAAGCTCAAGGCGCTCAAAGGCGCCCTTCAAGCCACGCGTGCGTTCCGTAAAGTCCATCACGGTGAAGAAGAAGTTGCTGTACTTCTTTGCCAGGAAAGGAACGGAGCGCTTGTCCTTGCGCTCGACGATGATGTGCGACCCAGCACGCTCGAAAACGCACCGCATCATCGTCTCGCAGAGGCGACGGGCAGCGGGAAATGGGGAGGTCGTAATGACCCCCGCCAGGTCCATCATCAGCACCACTTCAGCCGGCATTTTGACTTTGGAAATATATAGTTGTGTGTCTAATTTTCCTCTTTAAGATTTCTTTGTTTTTTCAACAGAAATGTTCCCAGAAAAGATGGTAATGGGGAGAATATTAGTCTGTGGGCACAAGGAAGACCTGAAGTGACAAAAAATGAAAGGAAAAGAAGGCGAAGCGAGAGGTCAACGATTAGAGAGATAAGTTTGTTACTATCGCCAGCACTCAATGTAGGTGACGCGTGGGCACGGGTTGAGTTAGTGCCGGTGGGTGTCGTTTTAGAAAATAAAATCTGAATTTGAAGCGACTAAGAAAAAAGTAAAGAAAAAAGTTTTGAAGGGGTGAAAGATAGTAAAGAAGTACGTTTTACAGTGAGCTCAAAACAAAAAAAAATCCTCCTGTCGGGGGAAATTCACAATATGTTCTCTTTGCAGTTTCGGTGCACCGCTTTCGCAAGCCCAGAGAGCTGCAGAATCGAAGAAGTAATTGATTTGGTTATTTTTTGTTTGTTTGTGTGTGTGTGCGAGCGATTGCTTATCTTCGTTATTTGCTTTATATGAGGAGGATTGAGATAGGATAAAGAGGCCTTCGAGGAGGGAGAAAAAAAAAGTAGATGCGCAGCTGCTGATATGTGATCAAAAGAGACTGCAGTGACAAAATATCGGACGCAGTCATTGTGGGTTAAAAGGGTGGGCGGAAAAGGTGAAGTTGTTAATGAAAGAAAAAAGAGATGCACTCGTTGCACGGCTCGTACGCAGCGGGTTTTTTTTTTTGTTTTTTGCAAATATACATATAGATATGCTTTCGTGTTTTTTGTTGAGTTCGCTAGCTGTGAAGACAATTTGGTAGGTGCTGCAGGAGGATACAACAGAGAGCGAACGCAGCGCATTTCATCTGCTAGTGCAAAGGAATGTGCGCACCTTCTACCACTGATAAGCAATCAAGATAAGTACCATTATATGTTTGGCGAAGAGAAAAAAAAAGCATATAAGCTTCAAAATATTTTTGTCTTCTTTGTCCGGTTTCTTTTTTGTGTGTGTGTGTGTTGCTTTCGTGTTATATCTGTGATTACGTCGTCGCACTGTTCTCACCGCTCCAGCTGGCACCTACGTACCACGCCAAGGCACTGGACACCGTGAAGCTTCATGAGACAGCAGCACGAGGGCCTAAGATCAAAAAGTCATCACTTTCGTTTGTGCAGTTTCACTTTGCACCACCGCCTGCATTGCGGCAAACAGTCGTTGCAGCCCATCCGGCATGTCAACACAAATTGCGTCCCACGCATCTGCCGAGCTTAGCAGCGCATCGGAAAGCTCTCGACTACCTCGAAAGGCAGCAACACACGCAGCAACACACTCCACCGTGTGCAGGCTGTGAAGATTTGCAACGCCAGCGCTACGTCCGGCGTCCTCACGTGCGAGGTACCGCGCACAGAGCACCAGCAGTGCGTGGGCCACAGACGGCGTGCACGCACTTGACTTCGTGGAGGCTGGAACCCCAGAGGGGGAGGCCTTGACGTTCTGTGGAAGAGGCAGCCACTGCTCGCACGCTGTCCGCCACAGCTGCGCCGGCACCACGCCGTCATACTCGCCGAACGCGAGGGCCTCCACCCACGTCGACACGCCGTCCACACCGGCGGAGGCCTCGACGAGGTCCGCGCATGTGAGGCGGTCCAACGCAGCCCTCATAACGAATCCCCGCAGTCGGCACCACTCCGCTCGATCTACCGGCACGCTGCACTCGGGCATAGGATACTGCGTGAGGAGAAGGACGAGACGGCCCAGCGCAGGGCGATCCACCACGTCCACAAAGGACAAGCGAGATAAGAGAAGCAAAAATCGCAGCGATTGGCGCACGCTGTCCTCCGATCCCTCGGCAAGAGCCCGCCTCGGTGGTGTTCGTGTCTCCACCTCCTCATCAACACCTGAAGGCAGCAGCGCTCCGGTCTGCAGCAACGCACACGCCCATCGCACCACCACGACCCCCTCGAGATCGTAGTTTGGCGTGTGTGCCGTCATCAGGAGACAGTGTTGCACCAGCCGGCGCCACGTCGCTCCGCCGCTCCGCTCAGACACGAGCTGTGCCACAGCTGTGGCGGCGGACAAGACGTGAACGACGTCGTCGCACGCCGTCGGTGCAGGCTGCACCCCACGCGGCGGGGCAGTCGCGTCGAGCACCACGGCCTTGGGCTCGCGCACTCTCTCCGCCTCTTCCGCGTCCCCGCTGTGCGCTGGCAGGACTGCAGTGCGCCTGAGACTCTCCTTGACGCGTCCCCGCAGTGTCGTCCCCGTGACGCTCTCCAGTGTGCGTGTGAGGTACAGCGCGGCGTGCTCCACCTGCTGCACCAGTCCGGGCAGAAAAGACTCCACGGCGGCAGCGGTTGCACCACCGCGGCGGTGCAGGTGCCGTGCGGCAGCAGTCCACGCCTCAACGTGCCAAGGATCCATCCACTCCCGCAGGTGAGCATCCTCGCCTGCATCCTCGCCGACGTCACACGCTCGCTCGTGTGCAGCGTCGGCCACCCAACCCGCGTACTTCACCAGGGTAGACTCGGACACGGTCCCCCCCTGGAAGGCGTCGCCGCAGTTGCGCACAAAGGGGCACGCAGCGACGCTGAGCAGCTCGATGAGCGCCTCCAGCGAGAGCTCGCCCCCTGCTGCTGCAACGTACACAACACCAGTTTCTGCCATGGGATGCAGCAGCCCGCGCTGAAGCTCGCTGAATACTTTTTGAACAGCATCCTGTGGTGCGGCGTTATCGAGTTGCGCGGTGTGAGCAACGATGTCAACGAGAGGCTCGATGTGTTGAAGCAGCGTGAACCATCCAAACGCGCAGGCATCCACGGTGACCGTCGTCCCCAAGGTGGCCCCGCTGAGTCGATCGAAGAGCTGAAAAAGAACGACGCGAAACTCCTCCTCCTGGTGCCTGCGCCGCGCCAGCGAAGCGTTGCCGGCGTACCTGCGCGTGAACAGAAGGTGCCGCAGCCGCACCACCTCTTCGACGAGCTCCTGCAGCGAGACCGCATCCCACGAGTTCAGTGGTGCGCCAACTTTCTCTGATGATGCACGTTGGGTGGCCGTCGACGACACGTCCTCGGCAGCAAAGAAGTACGTGGGGACGTCGTCCTCGCTGGTGGGGAGAAGCGAATCCGTCATCGACTCCGACACGGTGCCCGACTCACGCAGGATAGCGGCCGCGTTTGCGCTGCGCTCCGCCTCGCGCTCCTGCATCTGCTTCACCCGCTCCACAAGCGAAAGCTTGAACTGCTTCTTGCTCTTCTCCTCCAGCGTGCGACTCCAGTTCGATGGATCGTAGCTGAAGTGCTGATGGGGGCGAAAGACGTGGCGGCTCTCCCATCGGAAGGTGTTCTGCTGGTCCTGGATGCGCTGCGAAAACGTGCGATCGGGGCTGCGGTGGCGGTGGAGATGCCGACGCGACGTCCACAAGCATGAGATCGTGGCCGGCACTGCGCCTACGCCTCTGCGTGCCGCCAGCATTGTCGAATCAAGGGATTATGGTACGAGAGCTGTTAATAAGAGCATACAGATGGGAAAAGAGAGGATGTAAAAAAGAAAGTAAGCAAGAGTGTTCTTCATCTATTACAGAAGAAAAAGACTAGAAGAAAAAATATATATTTGCTGCTGGGAGAAGCCGAAACTTTTATAGACATGTACATATTGGCTATTCGCTCTACAGTTGAGCAGCGCGGCTTCTTATCGTTAAATTCACTAACGCGAAGGATTGCTGATCTATCACCACAAACGTCAAGGTGTAAGTGAAACAAAGTTTAAAAAATGTATTTGTTTTGAGATGTCTCGATTGCATAGAATCAGAACACAACTTTTAAAAAAAGGTAGCAGCGCGTGAAATTTACAAAAAAAAAAAAGAATGCACCTGCACGAAGTTTAGTACATTCAAAGCACTAGGCACGTGCGCTTTCCAATGCGCAAGTACTGGGTAAGGGGTGCGAAATCCAGCGCACAATGCGTGTGGATTCGTACACGTGTTTGACTGGCCGCAAATGATGTGCAGTGTAGGCGTCCACACACAAGTCTTAGGCTCTCCTTCACCGTAACAAGATGCAAGGGAGAGGACAGAGAGCCAGTCAGCCAAGAAGCCCACCATCGGATAATAAAAAAACAAGCCAATATCGCGTGTCACTCGCTTTCGTCCACAGCAGCTCTAACCTCGCAACAATTGTTTTGGCAAGACGTCATGCTCACCAACTGCTCTCTCAGAGAATGCATCGCGATCTCAAAGTCGTCCACAGCAGTCTTGCACCTCTGCTCAAATGACTCTACATCGTCTCGCCGATGAAAGTGATAAGGGCTCTCGTCTTCTCGCTTTCCTGATTCCACAAGCATAGGTTCCAGGGCTGGACGAAAGGTGCAATCCCGCACCTCCTCCTGTGCCACCTCTAGCTTCGCCTGCTGCAGTCGCGCTTCGCGTTGGCGTGCGAAGGCAGCAGTGCGAGAAAGAAAAGAGCGCAGTTCGCCTGCCGACTTGCGGGGTGTCGGCGCACCGCTCTCTGCGGCGCTGGGAGGCGGGGAGCGAGGAGCATTGAGGGACGGCTGCACCTTCTCAGGGTACAGGGGAGTGCGCCTCACGCTGTGGTTGCGCGCAAAATCGCTGATGCGCGGGTGAAAAAAAACCGTCGAGTCAGCCGCGGTCTGTGCGTCGTGGCTGAACTGCCGCCGCGCGGCTTAGATGTGCGCGTACGAGTATAGACGCTCTCTCGCGACATCCCCAACTGACGGAGGGCAGCTGGACAACGCCAGCTTCGATGGCATCGATGCCACAACTCAAATACAGAGGGCAGCGCAGCTTGCACAAGAGAAAAAGCTGTTCAGCAAGTAGCTGTCCGTTTTCTTTCTTCTACCAGCAGTGTGTGTGAGTGTGTTATGGAAGTCAGAAAAAAAGCTCGTACGCTTTATATCGACACAGTTTGTGCAGCGCGCGCGGTAGCGAGGCCACACGTGCCGGCGGGGAGGGCTCGCCAAGGAGTTGAAAAAGAAGATGAAGTTTGTTACGAGGAAAAAAAAAGGGTTTTGTTCGTCTATTAAATCGATGAGAAGCCCAATCGCGACCGAGAATGGGGAGTGGCCCTCCTCCCCGGTTTCCTTCTGCGTTTGCAACATCTCTCTCTCTCTCTCGTACAAAACACAAAGGTTTTGAGAACCAAGAAGGGTTCAAAGAAACAACATCTAAAAGCCAGGGCTGTAAACTTCAGTCTTGCCGCATGTCGTGACAGTTTCTTCTTTTTTATTCTCTCTTCGGGGATATTTTTTTTTGAGGCAGCCCCATCACACAACACCTTGTGTGAGTCGAGACACACAAACACACACACGTACACGCTCACAGAATCTCGCTCACACACGCGTGCCGCTACAGGAACACGGACATGAAAACGGCTTCTCCGATGTTCAACGTCGCGTGGTGCCAGTTGGAAGGGATATAAATCACGTCTCCCCTGCCACACACACACTCCTGCAAGTTTTCCGCCTCCGCTGAAGTGAAGGTCGGCCGCACATGCCGCAGCCACTGAAGCATATTCGCATCCGGATCGTAGCGCGGCTCACGCGATGGCGCACTCAGCCACCACCGCTTCCGCCCGTAAAGCGTCTCCGCGAACACCGCGCCGTGCGTGTGAAACGGAACTCCGGTGCCGCTGCCCGCAAGGCCGAAGCTCAGGGCAGGATCTGTGTGCAGTCGCATGAACTTTGCCGGCAGTTCGTAAAGGCTGTTCACCTCGCGCCAGTAGCGGTGGTGGGGATCGCCGAAGTGATACCACGAGGCGTTGCCCGGGACGTCCTCGCGCTGTGGGTGGACGTAGTGAAGGATGTAGTCCGCCAGCGTCGTGTTGCGCTTGGCGTAGGAGTTGCGATTGCCGGTGGAGAGCGTAATTTCATCGCTGCCGTGGTGGTCCAGCAGTCGCTGCTTCTGCACAGCCCGCTGAAACTCCGCATTGCGTGTGACACCGGTGGTCGTTGGGTAGTGGAGGATGACCGGTCGCTGCTCCTCGTAAAAGCGCATAAACGCTTCGGTTGTCATTTCATCATAGGAAACGCGCTCGATGGTGCACAGTGTGGAATCGATGTCGCCGTACATCGGGGCTGCATTCCACGTCAGTGGCGCGGAGGAGGCAAAGAGTGCTTGCCGCGCCCACAATATCAGCGAGTCATAACGGCCAAGACTGGGCGAAGTCACATGAGAAGCGAGAACCACCAGGAAGAGCAGAGCTGTTGCCATGGTCGTGTGCCTCATCCACGTTGGCAGAGATGTTGAGTCACCCATTGCGAGGCCGCGTTTACCCTCTACATAAATACCGAAAACAAATGTTTTTTATTTTTTCTAATGAGGATCCACGCACCCGCACAGGAAATGGTCGCGGTGTGCACTGAAAAACACTGATATAGCTCTTTTTACTGCCTTTATAATGCAGACGAGGACCACACAAGAAAGAGAGATACAAAGAAAGAGACAGGTTGGCAAGACAGAAGAATTCTACACAAGTTCCTCGCCGCGTTGGTGCAAAGCACACACAGACATAAGCGGACTTCTGACTCTAGGCATAGTGACCAATGCGCGACATTCACAGATCTGCTGGCTCGAGAGAGAGAGAGAGAGAGAGAGAGAGACAGCTATTAGAACAGCTTTACCAGGAAAATACACTCAATATTATGTTGTGGTATTCTGCTAGCATGCTGGTTTCGTCACTTTACCACAATTAGCATGAGGACGCAAAGCTAACAACTTAAATATACACAGCCTCGTGCTGCGCGCAAGTAAAATGAAGAAAGAAGAGCAGGCCACTGTCGCGGGTTTTTTTTTCAAATTATTGTTGACGCTTTACACGGCTGATGACATCCTGAGCCATTTCTCACTCGTAATCGGGTTTTTGTTTTTCGCCTCTCTTCTTAGCTTTGTTGGCCTGGTTTTAATATTTTTTTTTTTTTAGATGCGCCAAAAACATATCGGTTAGTTAGTCTAACATTCACCACAAAACATTAAAATAGAAAAGGAGAACATGAAAAGGAGACATACGGGCCACACCGTACAACTTACTCTTCTGGCGCGTTGAACACGCCGCAAATTTACAGAAACAACAATGACAAAAAAAAAATACACTGGGCAAACCAGCAATAATTATGACAACAAAAGAACAGTTCATTTGCCTTTTTATTTCTCTTGTGGGCAACCACCCTCAATTGCGCTGTACACACACAAAAAGAAAAAAGGTTCTGTGGAGGACAGAAGACACAAGTACCGGAAAGCTGTGTGTCGCTTTCACCCAATTCGCAGAGTGCTCCCCTCACGTTTTTATTTTGGTTTAGCCCACTCCTTCAAAGAGGCGGAACATAACATCCATCTCTAATCCAATCGTAAAAGGTTATAGGTGCTCAATAAAATTGATGAAGAGCTAAAAGGAAAATGGGGATGCACACACCCGACACACGCCGGCACAAACGTTTGCTAGAATACAAAAATCCCAAGAAAGAAAACAAAAAAAAAACACCAAAGAGCACACACGCATACATCCAATGAAAGAGAAGACCAGCAACGCCTCTTACAAGTTTTCCAAGTTACCGAGAGGATCGTCCATGACGACCTCGTTGCGATCAATGGCGTTGCGCTCGTCATCCTCCTCCGGCGCCTCCTCCTCGTCGTTCACGAAGATGTAGTCGCTGTTTCCGTTGTTCTCGCGCTCCTCGGCGGAGCGGAAGTCACGCGGAATGGCGTTCTCCTTCACCAGTGCGCGAAGCTCCACAGGCGTGTAACGGTGAATGACGTCGACCACGTCGTTCTCATTAAAGTCGCGCTTCGCCACAAGAACTACATCGCCCTGACCGATCCAGACCTTCCGCACCATCGCACCGCGAATGGCACCGATGACCGTCGACCCACCAGCAAGCTGCAGCTCTAGGCGCAGGTTGCCGAGGGCCTTCTTGACCTGGGCGTACTCCTCGCCCTCCTCGGGGTTTGCGTAGGTCAGCTCGCGCTTCGTGTTCTGCATGTTGCCCTTGGAGTTACCAGCCTTGAAGGACTTACCACCCTTACCCATGTTCTTCGGCATTTCCGCAAAAGTGAGGCCTGTGGCGATTTTTTCTTTATTACTTAACTTTAGAGAGAGAGAGAGAAGTGGGGAATACTGTGGAATGTAAACGACAGAAAATAGAGCAAGCGAGGGTTCGTGAAGACAATTAGGTGGACGGTGGGGAAGTGAAATCGTAGGTGGGGAGAGGCATTGTGTTGTGTGAAGAAAAAAAAAGAGAAGAGAAGAGAAGGTGATCGGAATGAGGAAGCTTTGTCATTTGGTTTTAGTCAAGGGGCGAATTGCAAACATCAACACCGATTTTCTAGCTCTCTCCGAGTAGACTTGCTGACACAACAACAGAATTGAGCAGCAACTCCCGAGAGAGAGAGAGAGAGGGTACGCAGCGGCACTGCCCGTCGAAGCAGGTGCACGTCATGCACGCGCCGAGCTCTGATGGATGACGTGTTGTCAAGCCAAAGAAGAAAAAAGAATTCACGGTTCTTTTGTTGGCGCTATTATATGTATTTCGTTACTTCTCTCGTGTGGAGATGGTAAAAAGCAGAATCTGAACCTACAGAAAAAGAATAAGAGAAGGGTATCGACTGCCGTTGATCAAAGATGAAAAATAAAGGGAAGCCGAAAAAAAAAAGTGACGCGGTCTCCTCTCTCTCTTAAATCCCTGAATCTATCTCAAATAAGAGCGCTGCGCTTCGAGAGCGTTTGACGTGACCACACGCCGAATATCCTCGTGCGACCAGGGAATCACGGAAGGGCCGTCATTGCGGAGTGCAGGCGGCACACCGCCGCCATAGCCGTAGCCATAGCCCATACCAGACAGAGGAGGAGGGGCGGGCCGTGGGGCCTGGGCTATCGCGCGCATTCCATCATCCTGGGGGTACAGTGGCGATTGCGTTGGCGGCGCAGCAGGGAGGGGCGGAGGCGATCGAGAAGGGGCGGCGTCACTGAAGAGGTCCGCGACGTTATCCTTTCGGTTGTTGTTGCCGTACCGCCCGTGCGGCGTGTTGCTGCGGACGTCTTCCTGGGCGGGTTTGGATGGAGATGGCAAGGGCGTGTAGGCCGGACCCACCCCGTGAGTTGGAATGGGCTGATGCGTTATCGGATTGAGCCTTGGTGCCGCGCCTGCTGCTCCCCCAACACGAGCCGCAGCATCGGACTGCGGTGGAAGGGAGTAATTGCGGATGCGAGGCTGTTGTTGAGGCACCTGAAAGTGCGTATCTGGCAGCTCTTTCCAGTCATACTCTAGAGTTTGCAGGTTGTACTGGTTGGGCTTCCCGCACACCTCCTCCTTCTTCTTGATGGGCATGGTGAAGAGCCACGGAGGAAAATAAGGCAAAAGCAAGGCGAGGGAAACCTCAAGAAAAAAGGGAAAAAGAAAATCACAGCTGACAAAGTCCAGCAAGCAAAGATCGCTCTGTTATGTGGGATGGAGAGTGTTGGGAAAAAAGAAAAAAAAAAGTACAGAGCGAGAGAGAGACAGAGTGAGACCACAAACTTCAACCATCCATTAGGAATGCAGAGACCTGTGTGAAAGACGAAGAATAGAATAGAGTTTTGTGTGCCACCATCAACAGTATCGGCAGGTTCATCGTTTGCATTAAGCAAAAACACCGCACAGATCACCGCTGAATAAAACAAAAACGAAACGCACACACATAAATATAGGCCTTGTTGCGTTCACATATCATCTAGCCCTCAAGATATATATATTGAAGTGCACAGGACAACTGCAAAGGACTCCTACAGCACATGCATTCGCAACCTGTAGAGCGAGAGAACAGCATATTGATTAATCGTACTCTTCTTTTTTGTGTGTGTGGACAGATTAATCGTCTTGTACACCAACGAGCTCGTCGCAACATAGCGCACACCTACCCTCGAAGTCCAGTAAGAACACCACCAAATGAAGAGAAAAAGGTGCTGACCAGCGCGGCGCGCAATCACGGACTACGGCAGCCATCACAACACGCTAGTGATTGGGAAAAGAGCTGGAAGAAAGAGAGCAAACAAAAACCTTTGATGTGAGAAGCTAAATCAGCAAAAACAAAAAAACTCATGCAGGGAGCTTCCAGCGAGGTCCTCTAGAACTTCTTCTGCGGCGCTGGGCCTGCGCCGCCAGCGGCTGGATCGGCTTGGCCGCCCTCGCCGCTGGCTTCGAAGGAGTCGTCGTCCAGGTCAAAGTCCTCGAAGTCGCCTGTGTTGGCCAGCATTTCGTTGTGCCACTCCTCCTCCTCCTTCTCCGTCCATAGTGGGTCTACATCGCTGGGATGGGGCACGTTGCGCACACCCCAGAATCGCAGCTTCGCGTGACGTAGCCGCCACCAGTGGTGGAACTCCTCCGTCTTGAACTTGCTGGCCCACCGGTCAAATGCCATCTGCATGTGCGGCGGTCGCTGAATGCCCTTCTCCGTCTCCACAATACGCGGTGGCAGGAAGAAGCGCTCTGGCCCGGTAGAGTAATCCTCGCCCTTGTGGTTGTCGCTCATGTCGCGGTTCTTGAACTCCACAAAGTACATCGCTACGTTGTCCGAGCGCCGCCGACCCTTCAGTCGCGTCATCATCGCGTACTTGGCGTTCATGTCGCGAAAGCGTCTAGGGTACTCGTCGAAGGCTTTATCCACCATGAGAGGGTCCTGCAGGAAGTACGCGAGCTGCTGACGAGAGTCCGTGTCGCCTGCCTTCGACAATTCCACAACGTGGTCCGCTAAGATCCGCAGCGCGGGTGCTCTGGCGCCGCCGACGATGACGTAGTCCTTCCGCACCATCTCCGTCACCATGCGCCGCGCAATCTGCTGACGGTGGTACGGGCTGCGCGCGCGAAACTTCGGCAGCTTGCCGCGCTCCCAGCCGTAGTCTGCCATGAGCGGCTCCGTCGTGTCCCACGGCTTGTAGGTGATGCACGGGTTGTCATCCACGCCGGCGAAGCGCGCCTTTTTTGGTGTGCCCAGAACCGGCGGAGGACGACCCGCACAAAGTCGTGACCAGCGAAGCATCGCGCTTTCTTTTTCCTTTGGTTTTGACTCTTTTTTGTGGTTGTTGTTGTGGTGGTGGTGGTGATGGCGGTGGTTTACGGCCCGGTTAGAGTATTGTTATGCGGAGGACGGTGTTGTTCACACCGTTGTGAGAGACCCCCGGAGATAAGAGAAAAATGTCAAACGGAGAAAAGAAAAAGAAAAAGGTATTTAAAAAAATCGCACAGTGTAGCACAAGAGAAGATGCTGGGAGCTGAGCGAGTGCTGCTGGGGTGCGGTGCGAGTAGCGCAAAAGCGCGCAGCATCCATCCTACGGTTACAGACTTGATTTTTGTCGCGTTTTCTTTTCCTTTAGCACCTGCGCAGTTGAAACCCTTTGAACCAGTGAAGCACATACTTCTCTATTTAGCGTGCATTACCACACACTTGCCTCTTATACCACATATATAGCAAATAGATAGCAAACAAAATGAAGTGCATGAGAGCACCTCGACCCATACCACTGCTCACAGCTTCGAACTACGTGTTGTTGTTCTGTTTCGGTCAACATAGGTTGTCGGAGACTGTACAAAGAAAACTCCGGTGGAGAGAGAAGATACATGCCAAAGGAGGAGACTCCAGAAAATGGAAAGTACTAAAACTGCAAACACATAAGAGCGTTTATGGTCCAGTACGTCGAAAAATAAACAAACGCAATAGCAGGAAATCCGAACAAGTAAAGAAATTGTATCACCATAATAATCTAATCTGCCTGAACAACAACAACTGCTGTGCTCGTCCGCCTGCCGTCATATACACAGCAACACACCCACGAACACCCTCACTAACAGTTAAATAAATATATATGTATGTATATAGATGATTGTACATCACTACTGATAGTCGAGTTTCCGCGCACCGAAAGGCTTCGGTGTCGGCGGCCTTGCCTTGTCCTTGTCCTCGTCTTCCTTCGACGTGCGATGACGCACCCGTTCGCTTGCCAGGGCGGTCAGCGAGTTCAGCAAATTCTCCAGCTTGTCACATAGGGACATGTGCACCACATGTGGAAGCATCTTCTCCGTCACCCCGAGCCAGTTAAGAATCACCTCCGTGTTCACCGAGACGTCTCCGCCAAAGCGAAGCTGCGGAGAGAACTTCGAGGTGCGTAGCGCTCTCAACTTTCGCTCATCTGTCTCCACCTCGGCCACTACGCCGTCTACGGCGCTTGGGCTTCCGTTAACGCCTGCGCCGGTAGCTTGGCTGTCCAGATCCAACACGCCGCTCCCGAGCCCCATCCCACTCGAGTCGCGCCGCAGCACCCCACCCGACAGGTCGGTGTCAAACATGTTCGTTGACTCCATTCGGCCAAACTGCTTGATCACGTCCGCGTTCTTCTTGTCCGTGAAGGACTTGATGAGCTGAATCATCTCCTCAAAGTCGCGAAAGCGCGGGTTGCCAGTCCACGGGTTCGTCTGCCGAAGGGTAAGGGTGAAGCCGACCTCCGGGCTGCCCAGCAACTGCCGGGTGTAGAACTCGAAGTGGTTGACGCCCTGAAAGCCCATCACCACCACACGCGGGGAGCCGGGTCGGAAGAGCTCCACGTTGTGCGTCTCGATGACCAGCACCTTCTTCGCCGCAGTGTAGTCGTCGCAGGGACACTCCGCGAAGGACAGGCGACCCTTCGAGAAGCTGACGACGACGCAGCCGGCGGTGGCTTCACCAGAGGAGATGGCACCCAGCAGCACTGTGGTGTCGTCCACGCCCAGGCGCAGCTGCCCACACGGCACGCGCAGCAGCCGGTTGCCAAAGAACCGAATGTACCCTCGCGCTGGCTGCGTCGACGTGGTGCTGTCGCACCTCTCCGAGTCGCTGTCGTGGCTGCTGTTGCTGCTTGCAGCGCCAGCCCACGACGGCCTCTCCAACCGCGGTTTAGCGGCGCCGTTGGCGGGAGGCGGAGTCACTGAAACGGCGCCGGCGTCGGACAGTCGCCGGACGTTGTCAGACGGCTGCAGGTACAACGTCTTCTCCTTCAGCTTCGCGGCCGACATGCGGCGCTGCTCCGCGACGATGGTACTGATGTTGCGCACAAAGCTGAGAACAGCGGGGACGGTGCTGGGCGTGACGCCGAGTGTGCCGCGGTGCAGCGCGACGTCGAGGTCGGTTGTCGTGTAGTCTTCCTCGCCAATGCCGTCCATCGAGTTGCCGCGAAAGTCACCGATCTTGCATTCAAACACGTCCCTCAGCTGCCGCTCCTTGAAGTTGACGTGGACCTGCTGCACGAGCAGCGTCTCACGGAAGGTGCGCTGATCTGGCGTGCGCGCAAAGACCTCGGCGTCCTCGGCGTTCTGAATCACGAAGCCTTTGGCGAAGACGTCACCGATGATCATCCCACCAGAGAGGACGCCCTCTGACCGAATCGACGTGTTCGTCACGCGGCCGACCAACAGGTCTACCGTACATCCGCTGGCGCGCGCGGTGGCCTCAGTGATGATGTACGCCTCGCCGATGGTGAAGTTGTGCGCACTGCCGGCGCCAAGGTCACAGAAGCACAGCGCGTGGGAGAGACCGATGAAGCAGATGGTGCGCCGGTCGACCAACTTCGCCTGCATCTCGCGCAAGGCATTGTTGCCCTTCGCCACCTGCCTGCCTAGCTGCGTCCTCACCATGCGCTTCGCAATGTCGTCCCCGGCAGCACCGCGTGCAAACAGATTCCGAATGGAACGCAAGGTCTCGGACATGGTGAAGGACCACATGTCAATCACCAAGAAGAGCTGCGAGACGTGCTGCAGGCGTAGCGTGAGGTTCGGCTCCGTGCCTTCAACGTTGAAAGGAAAGTACACGGCGACGTTGTCGACCAGACCGATCTGGCCGCTGCGTCGACTCACCGTGACTTCGGCCTCGGGAAGAAAGAGTTCCAGCGACTTCACCTCGAGCTTTGTCTGGCACTCCGCCCGCAAGCGGCGCAGCGTGACGGCCAGCGAGATGTCTGGAAATTTGTTCACAAATCGCACATTGGCGTCGTTGCGCACAAAGTGCTTAAACACAAAGTCGATGGTGCCGCCGTCGTCGAGGTACACGGTAAAGTACGTCGACGCAGCGGGCTCGGTGTTAAAAATGAGCCGGAAGTCCCTAATGGTGAGGTGTACCGCCGTCAGCCCGCGCGACTTGCGCTTCGGTTGCAGAGGCACATCGCTGATGCTCTCCTCGCCGACGTCCTCTAACCTCTTCGCGCCATTCGCCACCGCCGCGCGCTCACGCGCCGTGGAGCGTCGCAGCCGCACCACCGTGTTCATTTCCTCCTTTGCGAGCGCAGACGCGTAGGCGCGTGGCATCGGCAGCAGCACCTCGACCAACGCGCAATGCAGCGGCACGCCAAGCTGCGGAACCTCCGCCTCCATCTCCTGCACAAAGGCTGCAATCTTCCTGCTGTGTTCAAGCCTATGCTGCTCGTAGATCGCCGTGCACATCTCAATCTCTTGGGCGAGGGCGGTGATGTATGGACTCAGCTCAACCGTGCCAGCTCGCAACTCAGCCCGCACTACCGCAATATCGTCCACGCCCTCTCGCCTGCCACGGCGCACCACAGAGCGCACGGTAATGCCCGGCAGCGGGATGGACATGATCAAGTAGCGGTCCTGTGTGTTCTCGGCCAGACCTTGCGGAGTGGTTTCAGGTGCCCTGCCCGTCGGCGACCGCCACCGACTGTTCCGTGTCGGAGCAGAGGTCCCAGTGTCAAAGCCAACGCGACGGCGCGCAGTCGACAACTTGGTTGCCCGCAGCGTGCGGGAATCAGTGGTGTACCCGCGCATGCCCCCAGCGCCACCAGCCGAGGCTGCGCCGGCGGTCGTCGTCGCCCCGTTGCCGGTCTGGTTCGCCGTGGAGGTGCTGAAGCGCTCGGGATTAGAGTAGCAGTACACCGCCAACTCGCTGGCCTCGAGACGACCGGTGATGTCAAGGTGCAGCGACATCGCCTCCTTGCGTACCGCTGGCTGCACCTCCTCACTGTACAGCACACGTAGACCACCACTACCACCACCACCAACAAAGCCGCCGCCCCCGCCGACGCCGTCAGCACCTCGCTCTGATTTCGCTCTCTCCGTGTTTGTGCTGGTCCGCACGATGCGACGGCGAGGGCCGAGGTGCGTGTCTAGCTTCGTGGTGGGCTGCTCCAGCGACAACTCGCGCAGGATGCCCATGAACAGCGAGGAGATGCACCCCTTTGGCTCCGACACATCCACGACAATGCCAACCGTCATCGCGTTTGCCTTGCGCTCCACCCGCAGCGGGGCCTCGATAGAACTGATGGCGAAGCTGTTGAGAGAGCGCTCGTGCTCCTCGGCTGCGTAGCTGGTGAGTAAGCCCTGACCTCCAAGAACGCACGTGTTGCGCAGGATGTCGGGCAACGTCGTCTCCTCTCTTGGGATAAGCGATCCGTCTGTGAAGAAGACGTGGCTGTCCTGTGCCAACAAGCGCCCAAAGAACAACACAGTGGTGCTGTAGCCCTGATCGGCTGAACCGCCAGTTGCGTACACCGAGTCGGAGAGATCGCGGGTGCTATGCGGGTCAGATACCAGGATGGGCACCAGGCGCCTCACCACTTCGAGATTGCAGATAAAGGACACGGTGTTCATCTTCATCTTGAGCGCGTACGACGGGATGAACTTGCGTCGATTGAGGCACGACGCGGAGTGGATGTGGCGGTCTGTCTTGCCACAGGCAAAGGTGCCCGGCAACTCCTCCAAAATGCTGCGAAACGGTGCATCGCCGAAGGGGATCACCACCATGAAATTACTTACCGTCGCCACCACCTGGTGCGACTTCACCGTGCTGAAGAAGTCCAGCACATCATCGCCGTGCTCACTTCCCTCAACGTGGACGCCACCGCGGCGCTGCGTCACGTCGTGCACAACGCGCTCCGTCATGGTGCGCAGTTTGCGCTGCCGTTCTCTCTGCGCACGCCGCAGGAGCCCGTCGATCCGCTTCTTCTCGATCTGCAGCCGCTGGAAGCGCTTGTGGCGGTGAAGATGCAGTCCTGCGGTGAGGCTGTCCTCGTAGCTCGCCCGCTTCATCTCCCGCACGTCTTCTTCGGTCTCCCGCACGCACTGCTTGATCAGCGCGTCCAGTCCAATGCGAACAATCACCAGCGGCTCGTAGACAGACAGCTCCCACTTGGAGTTGGAGTTGGTGAAGGACTCGATGAGAGCCTTTTGCAGCTCCTCGCTGTAGTTGTTGAAGGACGAGGACTCTTGCAGGGCGTTCATGAAGCGGTTCTCCTCTACCTTGCCGCTTGACAGGGTCAGCGAGAGCCCCACGGAGCCCCAGAGAAAGCCGCCTAGCGGGTGCACAGCCTTCATCATGTTGGCGGTCTCCGTGCTGCGAGAGTTCGAGAACCCAGTAGCGTCCACCTGCGCCACATCCGCCACTGTCGGGCTCTCGCGCTTGCCCCCACTGCACAGGTTGCGATATGTGGCCACCATCTGATCGTGATCATCGCGATCCACCAGCGCCGCCTGCGCATCCGTCACGTGTACCACCCACCGCAGCGTGTGGCGGCTGTCGCCTTCGGTCGTGTCGGCCGTGGCGTTGAGGTTGCGCATCGTGAAGCGCAAGGTGGTCATTGAGGTCAGGTAGGAAAGCCGCACGCCCTGCAGCAAGAAGAGAAAACTCTGGCGGCGGTGACGTGAGGACGACTGCAGGCGCTCCCTCCATTCGGTGGAACGCTCCTCGGAGCTCTCGCGGCCCTCGCGGACCTCGCTGCCTCGGGGCACGCGCGTCGGCGACTCGGTACTGCCAGCGTCACTGGAGAGAGGCCTCGCCATTTGGATATCCTGCCCGCGTGTAGCGCGCGGGGCACCGCGAGTGGACGTGCGACCAGTGTGCGTGTCTTGACTAGCGTCGTCAGCTGTGGTGCCGTTGCTACTGGCGTACTTGCTCGATGTTTCGCGACGCAGCGGGGCTTCGCCGTTGCGGCCCGCCGGCGCCGGTGAGATGGGGGAGCCGGCGCTTTCCTCAGACGATGCCGGGGAGGAGACAACGACGAGGATGTCGTTGATGACCTTCTCGTACGTCAGCAAGGTGTGGTTGATGAAGAGCGGGGTGATGGTGATGGCGACTGTGCCCATGGTCACGCTGCAGAGCATCTTGATGGAGTCGTGGCCGTAGAGGAGGTACACGTGCGGCAGCACGACGCGGTAGTTCTCCTGTGGGGCGTTGTGTGCGGTGATCGTGAAGGGATGCAGGTGCAGCTTCAGGTCGACTCGTCCGTTCGACGAAGACTTTGTAAAGCACGAAATCTGCGGCAGGAGAAACTTCTGTACGATGCCCTGCGGTAGCCCCACGTAACCCGTGATGGACGTGGCCTGTAACTGCATGGTGACGGCTTGGCTTCGCGGGGCCTTCCTCTTCTCCCTCTCCGCAAAAGAGAAGCTTCTGCGGCTGACGGCGGCGAGGGCCGACTTGGAATTATCCCCGTTGTTGCGGCGCATGGACTTGGTGACCGCCTTTATAGCATCGCGCCAGGCGCTGATGAGGGAGTTCACCTGCGGATGCAGCATCTCCGCCGCCCGCAGGCAGAACGGCGAGTCTAACACGACGTTGCGTACGATCATGTGCAGGTTGGTCTGGTCGCCGCGCACGTCGAACTGCGAGGCGAACTGAGCCACAACCGTGATGCTGGTCACGGTGGCGCTGAAGATCTTGTTCGCCTTGATGTTCTGATTAGATGTCGCAGTGCCGGCTCGAGGACCCACCTCGTGCAAGATGGGGTCCATCACACACTCCGCCACGTAGTGCAGCTGCACCTGCTGCGCAAAGAAGGACACAGTGGAGTGAAGGTGCAGCTGCTCGCTGGACTCGGGTGGGGCGGGGTAGCGACTCCGCTTTGCCCGCTCTCGCGCGCGGATCGCCTTGTACCGGAGCCGTGCCTTTAAACCCTCCGAAATGGTTTCCGTGAGAGCCTCCGCCTGAACGCACTCTCGGGACGCCACCGACTCCATGCGCGACTCCGCACAGCCCGTGAGGTCCTTTCCCAATAAGCGGATATAGTTGGTGTTGGAGTGCTTCGCGCCCAAATCAAGCTCATGCACCGTGAAGGTGCCGTCGTAGATGAACTGGAGAGGCTTGCGGTTGTCGGGGTTTGGTCGGCCGGCAGCTATGCTATCTTGCTGCGAGGACTGGCTGAAAGCGGAGGCCCCGTCAACAATCGTGACCGTCGCCGGTGAGTTGAGAAAGGTCGGCACGTTGATGGGCAGGACCTTTGAAGAAGGCACGTTGCCGGGTGACGCTGCCGCTGCACCGCCAGTACTCGCAGCGGCGGGCCTGGCAGTCCCCGGATGGAGAACGTGCAGCACAGAAGGCAGCACGTGCACCTTCACAAGAGCTATCTCGCCCACGCCTTGGATGTGCACCTGGCGCTCGCGTGAGAGGCTTGGCGTGACCAGTACAAAGTTGCAAAACGGCTTCAGCATCTCCAGCCTACTCACCTCACTCTCCTTCACCGCGATGCGCTGCCCCACGCGCTCCGTGTCGATGAGGGTGACGACGACGCTCTCTAGAAAGCCCTTGCCCTGGATCGTGCTGCCCTTGTGCACTCGCGAGACCTCCGCCGGTCGGTTGGCGTAGGTGCTCCAGTCCGTGCTGCGCGGTGACCCGCCAAAACCCGGCGGTAAGGGTGAGCTCTGACTGTACAGCATCGACGAGTGCGACTGCTCATTTTGTTGATCCCCCTTTAATCGTTGCTGCACATCCTCAACCACAACATTGGTGAGGCGAATCAGCTGCTGCACGTAATCGGCAAAGTCGCGCGTGACGTGCGCAGCGAGCTGCGTCATCGTGATGTTGCACGCTGCGCCATCGGTGCCGCGCCACAAGTCGCGCTTCCCCTTGCCGGCCACCTGCGTCACGAACAGCACTGCCATCGTCGGCTTCTCCGTATCGAACCACACATGCGGCACTTTCGCGTATAGGTTGCCCTCGCGCCGCATCGGCTCCCACTCGATCTGCGTGATAACGGCGAAGGTGTCCAACTTTAGCGACGCCGCCACCTTCTGCGAGGACTCGCCAACCTCTTCGCCGCTGGGTGGTCGGTTCTGCGCCATGATGAAGCGGACGTTGCGTAGCATGATGGTCGAGGTGTACACGCCATCGGTCGGCCGTGCGGGGTCCAGCAAGTTCTCCGCCGGCACTGATAGGCGAGTCAGCACCTTCACCTCTACCGTGGGCACTGACACACTCAGTATGTTGTCCTCCCACAGCCAGCGCTTCTGCTGTGTGCGCGCCTTGCTCTTCCTCGCATGGGAGCGCAGCAGCCGCGGCGACGCCTTGGGAGACGCTGCCACGCCTGGGCTGATGGACGCCGACGGTGCTCGGTGCAAATCCGATCGATGGCCACGCAAAGACACATGCACCCGCAGAAATAGCCGTGCCGCTGCGGCTGCCAGCACTGCTGCCTCCGGCGTCACCAGCACCGTCAACGGGTCCACCAGGGCAATGTGCAGGTGGCGCGAAGTGGAGTTGTGCTTCGAGCGCTCGCGGTTGTCGACCACGCAGCGCGCCCAGGCAAACAGATCGTCTTCCTTTTTGAGTGTTTCGCGCCGCATGTGCGAGAAGAACTGCGGGGCACGCGTCTGACGCTCCGCGCTGAGGTAGAAGCCCGCGATGGGCAGCTGTGCGTGAAAGCCCGTGCGGTCGCGCACTCTCTGCGGCCCGCTGGGTCGCTGCGGCGGCCAGTAGTCCATGGCGCAGATGCCGTTGTCATCGCTCTCCGCCTTATCAAAGGTGCGGTAGAAAAGATGTGGCAGGACAGTGATGGCGGTGGTGGAAACCTTCGCCGATCCCGCGCCGCGATTCCCAAGTCCACCGCCACCTCTTCCCCCTCCTCTACCACGACTGCGCTTGCCACTCCGGCTGGAGGGTCGCACGCCGGGTGAGACAGGAGGAGACTTGCCGGTGCGCGTCTGCGTTGGTTCGTCCTCGCTGCTGCTCGAGGGCCTGTCAGCGGCAAAAGCGCGATTGTCTATAAAGCGGTGTGACGACGAGTTTGCGGACGAGTCCTGGAAGAAGTCGTCTGTGCTGTCATGCTGCGAGGATGAGGACGAGTTGTGAGAGGAGAGAGAGACACACGTCTCGAAGCGGTTGCTCGTCTCGAGCTTTTCCTTATCGGTGGGGACGAACGTATCCGACAAGTTTCGATTGTCTTTCAGTGCATAACCATCGTCGTCTGAGCTGCCTTGGCCGCCTTGGTTGTGCGCTGTCGTGTTGCGAGAATCCGAAGAGAGCTCCGGGGCTGCGGTGTGGGTCGCCGTCAGAAACTGCTCCGGCGCCGACACAGACAGAACAACGGGCTGCAAAGACCGCGTCGTGGGAGGCAGCGGCGGCAAGGACCCCGACGACACGTTGGGCTCTAGCGGAGTCTCGCCCACGCCGCTGGTCGCAGCAGGAGCAGCAGTAGCAGCAGCAGGCACAGCGGGTGCAGTGCTGGGACTGCCATCCTGATTCACTAGCCTCTGCAAAGTGGGTCGCGGCAGAGTGGCGGGCTCTGGCATCGCCGCTGCCGAGCTTCGCGCCTTGCTGGCAGGTGATGGCGCCTCTTGCGCAGCAGGAGCAGCGGCGTCGGCTTCGGCTTCCGGCGGTGGCGGCGGACAGTGTGTTCCTGCACTATTGAAGGGAAAGCCAATGAGCTCTTCATAGTCGTTCTCCTCGACAAAGTGCTTTTGCTTCGCTCGGTGGTTCTCGAGGCTGTTGTCGAACGGATAGGCAACGTACTGACGCAGGCACACAGAGGTGTGCAAAGAGAGCACCTCCAAATAATTGCCCACAGGTGGGGCGTCCTTCAACGATGGGAGGTAGCCCCGGGCCACCTCGCTCGAGCGGTGAAGCATGAGCTGCACGCCCATGTCCTTCGCCGCCGCACTCACCCGCCTATTCGAGTTGCCGTCGTTCACGGTCGACTGGGCCATCGTCAACCCCACCGGCAGCTCCAACGCGGCGTAGCCGTCGTCACCGATGCGCACCACACCGCTGACACTGCCCACATTCACGACCAGAAAGAAGAGTCCGTAGTCCTTCGAGTCGTCATCGGCCTTGTTGCACTCCTCCATGAAGTTCGCAAACCCAAGGGCGACGTCGTAGGGCACCGTCGCGGCAAAAGGGTGCCGGCGGGCAACGCTGTGCTCGGGGTCTGATGGGTGTGCGCTGGATGACGAGGAGTCGGCAAAGAAAAGCCGACGCCGCTTTCGAGCGTTTGAGCCACGCTTAACGCCGGAGGACGATTGTGTGAAGTCGAACTCGTAGGAGGAGAGGATGGGCACTCCGCCGCCCACACCGGTGCCAACGTCCTCCAGTGGCTCCTGTGACGACACCGCATGCCTCGGCTGCCCGCGCGGCTGTACGTTGACCCGCACGTCCTCCTCGTCGCCATCGGTGTCGCCAGGGAACTGAAAGCCCGGGGGCAGCGCAGCGGCTCGCCGCGCGGAGCGCCACTCCTGGACCTCCACTGCCTCCCCAGAGGAGTCGTCCCCATCCGTCTCTTCCATCTCCACCTCGTCCGCATTGTACTGAAAGGAGCTATTAAAGGTGGCGGAGCCGGCGGGGACGGCAGCCGAGTTCAAGCGCGCCGGCCCGCTGCGACCAACCCGGCGTCGTCGTGTGCCGCCGCGTGGGGCGTCCGTGGTGTTTCGCAGCGGCCCGGCACGAACTACCTTCTCCGCCAGCAGCTCAGCCGCGGAGAGTGCGTCGGCCACCTCAGCCTCCATCACCAGGTCCTCCGCTGCGATGTGCTTCACAATGGTCTGGGCGACCTCCACCAGCATCACAAGCTGCTCCGTCGCCACCTCCAGCGAGACACCAGCGACGATGACTTCCATGGACTCGTGCACCTTCGGCTTCAGCGGCATCCGTCCAAAGTGCTTTGTCAGCGCCACGGTGACAGCCCCAACAACGATGTTCGACTCCGCATTGCGCGAGAAGCTGCCGCGGCGGTCGGGGAAGCGCACGGTGATGGGTGCCAGCGTGACGCTCGTGTCAGTGACAGCGAATTGCTTGACGTAGGTGAACGTGACGAGGCCGGTGGAAAGGTTTACCTGGGGGGAGCCGATGGCCTGGCCCGACGTGGCCGTCACACTGACATCGACCAAGCGCACCGTCACACAAATCTCCATGTCATTCCCGGCGGGCTGACTCTGCTCGAGGAACTGCTTGAACTCCTTGCGTTTGTTCTTGCCGGCTGTCGCGTGTGACTGCAGCTTAGCCAGCAGCCAGAAGAGTTCATCTGGAGAGATAGTAAAGGTGTTGTCGAGAAAGATGTTCTGAAAGGACTGGATGAGGGCTTTGATGTGTGTGCCCATGAGCGTGCCGCGCAAGTTGGTGAACTCGATGTCGAGAGTGAAGAAGTTGTGCAGCTTCGTACGCCCCGTGGTGGTGTCTAAGTTATCGCGCAAGAGGGGAATGGATTGATTCGGCACCTGCGCCACAAACAGCCCACTCAGCTTTAAGGCTTCCGAGTACGCCCACGGGATCTCGGTGCTGACATGCTCGTACAGCGGGTGGCTTGCAGGCAGACTGATATACGCCTTCACCTCCTTCGCTGTGGCCTCGAGCGGACGCGAGACCTCGTTCTCGTAGCTCAGCTGGTACTGATCGCTCGGCAGCACCATGCTGAAGCGACCCGACTGCAATTTCAACGTGACCATGATGTTGTGTGCCGGGTCGTTTGGGTCGTCCGCGTAGATGACGTTGTGGGTGTTGACGTTAAAATGGATGGCCGCCATGGCCTCAATAAAAACCTCAAATCGCTTCACATTTGGGATAAAGTCACGCACCGATCGGTTCAGCGTGTTGAAGAGCTCCGTTGTCAGCGGGGCGTCGTGGTACATGCTCGCGGCGAATTGCCAGTCATTCAGGAGGTCTAGGAAGTAATCTACGTACACCATGTACCAATACATCTCCACACCCGAGAGCTTGGTGAGAATGTTGAAGAGCTTTCGCCCGTTCCAAAGGCGGTCGTCCTGGCGATCTAGACAGAACTGCACCGAGTCGGCGTGGCACAGAATCGTCTCGCGGTCCAGCACGCAGTTCGCCCACACCGTGATGTCCTTGGCGATAAAGAGCCCTTGAAAGATTTGCTTCTCCTCTTTGGGCAGAAGGAAGAAGGCGGGCTGGATGTACTGGGCTCCGGCGCCAATGGTGGCCACCATCGTGCCCTTGCGTTTCGAGTCCTTAATGCCAAACGGCGGCGAGGGCACAATGCTGCGGCGCTTGAAAGGGATCTCCAGCGTGGTATCGCGCAGAAAGAGCACCAGCATCTCGAAGCCCGCGTTGGGGCGTGGCATGCCCACCTCGAATGGAAGCTCCTGCAGAGGCAGGTAGTTGGGGGGCAGAAAGTACTGCCAGAGCTGCGTGCGGCAGTACTCCAGCCACGGGCCGTAGCGAATCACAGGTGTGTCGATCAGCACCTCTACTCCGGTGGTCGGCAGCGCTCCTCGTCGAATGGCCTCGCCAGCGTAGACGTTGGCGGCGTCCTTGTAGAACACAAGGTGCACGGTGCCCTTGTCCTTCCCGTCCATCACAACGCCGTACTGGCTGATCAGGTCGGAGGAGGAGGTGGACTCGAAGGGGAGGTGCTCGTACGACTCCGCCACGCCGGAGAACAACAACCTCGCGCGTTCGTAAAGCGTGGCGTTGCGCATCACCTGCGTCTTGCTCAGCTTGCTGTCCATCTGGGCCATGCGGATGTCCACCTCGCGCAGCGTCAGCTCCGTCACAAAGCGGTAGAGGTCCAGCGCCGGGCAGCTGTCCTTCGTCAAGAACACGCGGCCTTCGCCCTGCTGAAAGGTGAGGTGGAGAAAGTACGGGTGAGTCCCGGCGACGGCGCCGAGGTCGATGTGAGCCGAGCAGATTTCCAGCTCCACGCACCCGATAAAGTTAAAGAACTTCTGCGCAAAGGACGTGCTGAGGATGTTGTGCTCCTGCTGCTTGCGCGCGGCACGCACCTCGGCTGATATTTGCGGTTCCGCCATGCCCTGTGCATCAAGGTCTTTATCATCCCAGCTTTGCGAGTTGTTGGCGGCCTTCCGGACCCACTGCACGACGGCGCGCTTCACGTTCTCCTTGGCCGTCTCTATCGTGCTGTGAACCCGTGTCAGCCCTTCGCCGTGCGGCAACTCCTTCTCCGCCGCTGAGAGGGCACGTCTCTCTCGCCGGGCGGAGTCGATGTTCGTGCTGCCTGCATTCTCGCGTTGGGAGCTGGCGGCAGTGGCGTTTCCTGCATTGGCCGCCTGCGCGGCCGCCGCCCTCGCGAGGTCTTGATATTTTCCCGTAGCGTTGTAGATGCACACTCGCAGCCCGTTGAGGTGGATTTGGAGGAGACCGGCGCGACTGCGCACGTACACGTCGTTCGCGTCCACCACCTTCACCACCTCATCCCCCAGCCCCTCGGAGCGGACGTGCGCGTTGCTGTGGCTCTTGGCGGCCGCCGCCGCGGCGGCAGTGGGCGGCACGGGCACGGGCGTCGTGAACTCTTTCAAGGTCGTCCGGCGCTGCTGCGGCTGTCCCACTCTGTGCGTCGGCGTGGACTCCCGCTGCACCGGGCTCCCACCCCCGTCGCCGTCCTGTGGACGCGCCTCCCGCGCCGCGGAGCCGTGCGGCTCGCCTGATGGACCAGCAAAGGGCGAGGGGTCGAGGTGCGACTCGGTGCCGCTGCCCGCGTTCGCGTCCTCGTCCTCGTCGTCACCGCTGCTGTTGGTGCTCTGCTCGTCGAACTGCACCGAAACTCGCCGCTTCTCCACATCCACGGCAACGACGGTGCCCTTCGCAAAGGCTAAGTTGCGCCGTACGCGACAGCGGGTGCCGACGAGGGTCTCGCACACCATGTACTCGTGCACGCGGCTCCAGCGGGGGTTTTTGAACCAGAAGCCCCAAAAGGCAAAGGTGACGTAGCCATCGACGATGTGCAGCGACAAGTTCTCAGACTGAAAGGTGAAGTCGCGAAACAGCACGCGACCCTGCAGCGGGGCGAAGTGTAAGCCTGTGAGACCCACACGAATGTTGCGCGGCAGCACGAGGAGGCGCAAGAACAAGACAATGACGAGGGCCAGCGCCTTGTCCACATACAGCATTAAGGTAAAGCAGCATACAAACAAAAAGATCACCGAGAAGAGAAACTGGAGAAACAGACTCGTGTCGAACTCCACCGTAGAGCCCTCGGCCATTTTTTTTCTGAGACGCTTGTGCGGGTGTAGAGAGCAGTCGGAAGTATATATATTTATAGGAGAACGACGAGAGGCAAAAAAGGCTCGACAGCTGTGTGTGCCCTCTCTGTATTCTATGAAGAGCGAAAGAAGACCCAAACCTTGCTCCCAACAAATTAGACAATTCTTTGACAGTCGCAGCAGCTCCTTTCTTTTTTCTTCTATCTTTTCGCACGCACCCACTCGCACAGACGTAAAAGAAAAACAAAGAGCTCTCCCACTCTGTACAAGTAGGAGCTGGCTACCAGAAAAAAAAAAGGATTCTTGCTCCTCTTGTCACTCTTTTTTTTTGTTGGTTTTTTTTTTTTTGTTCTCACTGTGTGCGCTTTGAAAAGACGAATGCGTCGTCCAATCAATAAAAAACCGCAAAAGCTCCAAACAACAATAATGATAGAAGGATACAGAAATACAAAAGCGCTAGAACTCACATACACACAACAAAAAAAAGGCCAAGGGGGCGTCTTTATCGGAATTTAAGCAACTGATCCAGTATTACAATAATTAAAAAAAAAAAGAGCTTTGCGCCTTTGTAAGAAATAATGAAGCGCCTCAAAGCGGCCGTGTGAGATCTTAAAGCAGGTAAAACAAAAAGACGGGGAAATCTGTGTGGGCTTCAACAAAAAATAGCGTACAGCAAGACTCCAGCACACGAAAGAGAGTGAAGAAACAAGAAAAAGAAGTGACGTTTCGTGTGCGAAATGTATAAAAGAGAGAACCAATGTTGATATAGGCAGGCTCGGAAAACCGTATATTTGCTAGTAGAGAGAAAGAGAGAAACGCCCGTGCGCTGACAGTGAGAAAGGCACGACAAGAGAAACCTCGATTTCAAAAAAAAAAAAACCGTTGCAAGTGATCTGAGATAGAAAATAAACACCAAATACCAATGCTGCGTTTTTTGTTTTTCCGTATGAAGTGCCAAAAATGAGCTTACTATGTGCGTCCACAATAAGTGAGCTACTGGCTAAGGACGCCAGCGGATACGTGTACCGGAGAACACTTTCGCGCCGTTGCAACAGCAAAGAGCATTGTATAGAGAGAGAGAGCAGCGACGCACGTGCGAGTGAGAATGGTGCACACATAGAAGCAACGTGGATGCAGATGTTCAGTTTGTTAACGCGAAATTCAAAAAAAAAGGAGAAAAGACAAAGAGCAGATAGCTGTTGAAGAGGAAGAGTTCCAAATTGATCTTTCAAAGACAGGCAACGGCAGCACCCGTCGAAACACTCACACGGTGTGATGCACTGCTGCTGTTCTTCAAGAAAAAGCCTGTTTTTTTCCCAGATGTTAAGTGCCACGGCTTTCGCAGTGTGAACAGCACCTTTGCTACACTTTCTCTTTCTCAGTAGTTTTTTTTTCTTTTTTGCTGCTGCTGTTCATCCTCAAAAAGGCTAGGATTACGAATCACTACCATCGTAAAAGCGATCGAGCGCTTCCACTTGGTCAGCACATCGGTCAAGACACACACATAAAAACTTCAAAAGAGAGAAAAAAAAATTAAAGCAGGATCGACACCACCTCATGCGTTCAAGAGAAGAAGCTTGCTACGCATCGTCCGACTCAGAAGAGCCCTGCGCATCCTCCGCCTCCCCTCGTGCGCTTTTCGTCTTTCTTTCTTCCACGCCGTCGTCGCTCTCGCCGCTGCCTTCGCTGCCGCTCATGTCCTCGTCACTCTCCAGCTCAAACCGAGAGCGTTTAGAAGACTTCACGGAGTTCTTCACCACCCCAATCTCCTTTGCCTCCCGTGCACGCTCCAGCTCCTCGAACTGTCTGGCTACATTGCGTGTCATAATCCCGCTGCCCACCACACTGCCCCCGCCGCGTGTGTTGCGGTTGGAGTTTGGGATGGCGCGGCTTTGACGCAGCTGCGCGTACGTCTCCCGCTCCGTCGCGGTGAAGGCGCCGCCCTTCTTCTGAACGCTGCTGAAGAAGAGGATGCTGCCGCCCTCAGTGGCTGCGCTGCCGGAGCGCACAATGGTGGCGCCATGTTGGGCTGGCTGCGCCTGAACGGCGTCGTGCGGCGTCACGTACGAGGCCAGCTTTGTGCGGGTGCCGTCTTCGGCCAAGGACGCGCCGCCACGTGCGGAGAAAGGCGGACGTCGGTCCTGACCGCCCATGAAGGAGCCTCCACGGGTGTTGAAAGGTCTCTCGCCGTAGTGCTGGCCCTGGCCACGACCGCGTGCGTCGGCCCTCCTGATAAATCCCATGGGTGTGTGCGCTGGCGAGGCGGATGAAGAGGGGGAGAAGCCGGGCGCTGCATTGCTGCTGCCGTGACGAGACATGTACGCACGAGCAGATGCACTTGAGTGGCCGGCGCCGGGGGTCGCACCTGCGTGGTAGCTGCGGTTATCCGACATGGCGGTGAGAGAGGAGGTGAACTTGCTCGCCTTTGATGTATACTCGGACTATTACTTATAGATTGGATTAGGAGAGGTAGGAAACAAAATGGATATCACTACGACAACTTGTGCACGTTCGGCAGTATTTGTTTACCAAAGCAGCTGAAGCAGTTAAGACACCAATCTCCTGGATACGGCGGCAACCTGACGATTAAAAGAAAAAGGTTGTAGAAGAGAGAGTCAATAGGTATTGTAAGAAGCAATTCGAAATACGACACCAGCCTGTCTCACTGTGAGCGTTTTCCGGCATAGCAGCTGCAGCAGCCTCCCGTGCGAAAGTGCTGTGGCTGATGACACGGGGAGAGGCATGCGCACAGAGAGAATTCATAACTGAGATTTTTTTATCTCTTCTCCTTTCTTGCCCTTTACCATCTTTGACTGAGTAATTTCAATGAAACATCTCTTCGCAAAACATTGCTGCGGGTACACAGGTAATTTGTGATGGAGTTGTAGTGTTGATGTAATTAGCCGCTCGAGGACGCAGAGTCATTACGAGCACTATGGGAAAAAAAGGCTTGTTTTTATGAGTCGGTAAGGGAGATTCGATAGAGTGTGGACCAGCACGTGCTACTGTCGCTCGACACAACGAATAGGTTGTCACCCCGCACGTCAAAGGCCAGCGCACGCAGCTGGGTATCGGGAAGCTGGTAGGTGCACACCTCTGCACCGCTGAGGCTCAGCTCCACCACACGACCTGGCAGCGGCGGTGGCACCGCAGACGGCGCAGCATCATCTTCGACCACGTACGGACCGCCCACCTCTGCGGCTTCATAGAGCGCCACAAACAGATGGCCGGTGCAGGGGTGCGCCACCACCGCGGATGGCCCCATCGAGCCCTGAAAACGAGCGTAAACAGCGCCACTGTACTGCAGCCCGCCTCCGCGAGGCACGTAGCGCAGCAGCCGGTTCGCGCACATTTCTGTCACGAACACGCAGCCGTCGCGGCCAACGGCAACGCTGCTTGGCTGGGCCAGTCCTGTTGGCTCGATAGCCACGATAGCGGTGCGGTGGTGGACTGTGCGGTACACAGCGCCTCTTGGGCGGAAGAGCGATGCATCGCCCTCCGAGCCCGCATCGGTGAAGATGACTTCCCTGTCCAACGGGCTAACACAGAGGGCGGTGGGTGCGATAAAGGATGGGGCACCGGGGGATGCGAGGTACGGAGCCAGTTGAATCAGAGGCGGCTCCTCCGTGCCTTCCTCTAACCTGCTCTCATAGAGGCTGAGGGGCGGCGAGGCGGTGAGCAACGCTGGCTGCGTGGGGCACGCAAACACCCACCGCTCCTCCTGGCCCTCCGTGACAAAGGCGAAGCTGACAGGCGACAAGCTTGTCTTACCCACTGGGATAAAGTTCTGCCCCTCCACATCGCAACGAAGCACTTCGCCACTGGCGGCACAGAGCGCGTACAGCACGCCGCTAGTGGCATCGAGGGCCAAGCATGTGAGGAAGTGCTGATGGCTTTCCGCAACCACCTCCATTGCCTGGTGGTTTTTTTTTTTCTTTTGATCGGAAAGAAATGACGCTGACTATGAAGCGTTACCGTAGAATTTTTCTCTTCTCTCACTAAAGAAATTTGATAATGCAATGTCGTTTTTTTTGTGTGGCAGCAAACTAGGAAAGCGTTGAAGTTGTGAATGGGTGCGTTATTTTAAAATAATTTTTGAGTGCTCATGAGAGGTCCAGGAAGGAAAGAATGGCCTTGAGTATTCGTTGCTGCAACGCCTCACCAGCACAGTTGACCGAACTCCTGCGAAAGAGTGAGCGATAGACAAGGATGTGAAATGTCAAACGAAGGAAGGTAGCGAGTGAGTGAGAAAAAGAGCATGAGAATACTTGGACTTGTGGGTGTGTGTGTGTGAATGTCGCACCATGAAGCACAGCATTGGGTGTCTGCGCAGTCGCTGCCCCGGTGTCGCCATTGCCGTTCTTCAGTAGAAGAAAGCCATCTGTGTTCTGTTGTGAGAACCCGCAGCTTTGCCAGGATCATGTGCAGCGTCGTCTGAGGGTGAACCAAGTACGTTGTCTTTTTCATGATGGTCATGGCCATGTTGCTGTTTTTTGTTAATTAGATGTCAATCTTAATTATCCGAAATGCGTGCGTGAAGCCCGCCACTGAAGAACGCCGTAATGTGCGCTCATCCATCTTCATTGCATGTGGATGTCAGCACAGATGGAAGAGGAAGAAGGGGATCGTGTGCACGTCTATAAAGAAATACATCAGCGATCCTCTTTGCACACCTCTTCCGCTCCGCAACTCTCTTCTCCGTCTCCACACAGACAAGCACACGCGGGGGCTAAGAGATCACCCAGCCACTAGCGGCGCCACTCGGCTTCTTCTTTGCAGTGGTCGCCGAGGTCTCAACACCAGTACTTGAAGAAATCCGCTCCTGAGCTGACTTGGTGCCCTTCGTCGCGTTCTCCTTGTCGTTCGCGTTCTCCTCGTCGTCCTCGAGATCCTCCAAAAGCGCCTTCATGTCGTCCATCGAGACCAGCGGTGGTGGGGCGGCAGTCTGCGATGGTACGGCGGCTTTACGCTCCGGCTTCTGTGCCCCTGTGCGCTTCTTTGCCTTTGCCTCCGGCTCTGTGGTGCGACTGCGCACCACCGCCGTCTTGTCGATCGCCTCCATCAAGTACAGTTGCCGCTCCTGCTCCAGCCAGTATTCCGTGAAGATAAACTGTAGGGCGAGACCGCAGACCCAGCGCAGCTCCGAGGCGAGGGGCAACGCGCCGTGCGCCACGCGCTGACGCACCTCCACGGCCTCCTCAGGAAACCCAATTTCCTGTGCACGCTTGCGATAGGTATCCGCGCTGCCGCTGGCAAAGGAGCCCGTCATGATGTGCACCACACGCGACACGGCAGCGCCGTAGCACATGCGCTGTGCTCCGTCCGCCAGGGCATCCGCTTCGTCCTGCAGCATCGCATTCAGCAACACCTCGGTCGCCTCCACGTAGGGTGGAAGTTGACGTTCTTTGCGAGCCCGCAGGTGCCACACCTGCATCCGATCCAATGCGGTGCGCTTCGCCTCCACGGTGGCCTCCGTGTCAAAGAGCACACGCTTCACCTCGAGCCATTCGGACCAGTCAATGCCAAAGACGGTGGTGGACACGGCGGTGCTGTGGCTCAGCAACGGGGACTCTGCAGCTGGGGCAGAGACAATAGTAGCAGTAGCAGCAGCAGCAGCAGCAGTAATAGCAACCGGAGATGGCGCAGCGTCCTTTCGCTCCCGTTGCTTCTGCGGTACATCGAGATCGCCCAATTCATCAAGGCCGCCTCGGATGCGATGACCACGAAAGCGGCGCTCCGCTGCGGCTTGCCGTCGCCGTGCTTCGTTGACGTCTGTCCGACGCATCGCGGTAAGGACGGGAGAAGAGAGAAGAGTTGATGGAAGTGCTCTATTGAAGTGCGCCAAGGTGTAGAGAAGATAGAGGGGTAAACAAAAGAGACGTGAGGAAAAATGCGGAGATGAAAAGTTGACAGAATCATACTGAGAATCAAAACAGAAGAGACTGCGTGAGACCAACGCACGCTACCTGGTCGAGCGAACTTGGCCATCTGCAGCATGGATCAATACAATGGCATTGAGGACCTCCCCCCTCCCTGATCGTATCGAACACAAAACGCGATGGGTTGCTGTCCGATGACAGATCCTTTCATCGCACATTGACACGAGAGAAACTGAACAACACTGTCGTGTTCGATTGAGTCACAAACAAAACCTCTAAAGGCTCCTTTCCTTACAAATCTGGACTTCATAAGACGTGTGTGTGTGTGTGTGTGTTTATGTGAAGAAGTGCAACAAATTCAAATCAGCTCCCACGCCAATATGTGCAGAGCGCTCAAGCTCTCTCTCTCTCTCTCTCTCCTCTATCGATACACAGGAAGGGCGTCGGACTGCTGTAGCTCAAGCGAGAACGGCGCTCACAACAGGGCCAATCGCATCGCCACTCGGTTCATGAGGAAGATGGTCTGCACAGCAATCGAGTGCAGCCGTCAAACACTGCGAAAATGACTGCGTTTGAGGGAAACGATCGGGCCGCGGTCATCGTCCAGCCGCGGTACAACGCCCTCAAGCCGCCCTCGCGGTGCAGATGTCGAATTGCCTTTCCCATGCTCATGCCGCTATACGCCGGGTCGACCTGAATGCGGGTCTTGACCACGTCGGACGGATAAAAGACGGTCCAGAAGGCCACCCCGCTGCACCCACCAGCGAACATGCGCTGCCATACCGAAAGCGTGTCCGTCGACGCACCCACCGGCGTCATCCAGCTCTTCAGTGTGTCGTAGGTGCCGCACCACGCGGCCGTGCCGGGCACCTCGCGGTACAACGTGGCCACCCCGCCCTTGTACAACCCACACAGCCCATCTGCGCGCACAATCTTACGTGCGCAGTCCAGCGAGCTGCGATACCGCCGCCTGCCCTTGTCGTTGTCCGCCTGCATCCTGCACTTGACCAGTTCAAAGGGCGTCAGCGAGAGCATGGAGGCAACGCCGGCGCCGCAGCCCCCAAGGCATATCTGCCACAGGGACGGCCGCTCACCGGCACCGATCGCACGTAGTGTCCAGCGGTACGACACGAAGACGCAGGCGTGCTCAAAGCCAGACGCGATAAGGCGTGCCGTAACGCCGCGGTAGAAGCCCGCCACGCCGTCTTGCAAAAAGAGTTTGGTGATGCAATCCGCATAGCCGCTGTACAGAGTGCCTCCGTAGGTCTGCAGCAGCACCTTGACCGTGTCAAAGGGGTACTCGATGAGCATGCCAGCAACCCCACTCACCGAGCCGGCCACAAAGTCGTTCACAAGACTCATGGCGCAGCGTCTCTCCTCCAACGCCACTACCACGCTTTACTTTTTGTAAATCTTAAGACAGCAGTGATCGACAAAGGACAGAAAAAAGAAGTGAAAAAAAAGATGCAGCTGTAAAACGCGTTCGCTGCTGGCGTTTGGCCTGTCGCTACTACTTTAAGCAGGCGAGAGTAGAGATACGAGTGGAATCAAGAGTTAAGTCTTCTTTTATTTTGTGTGCAAGCGCTCCACTTGCTCTCTTGAAAGTCCTCGATTTTTTTTTTCTCCCGTTCAGTTTCAGTTCAAGAGTGAGTGCGCGATTAATCTTCCTTCACGCCTCGCAGCGAGGCACAGAAAAGGTCACACCTGTGATTTGCGGGAAGAACAAAGAAGAGGGGCGAGAGTTGTGCTGCGCAGAGAAACAAAACTCGAATCGGCTGCGGCGGCGGCGTTCTTCGCAGCTGGCGTTCTCCCTCGCTGAGGAGACAGCAGAAGAGGAAGCGCAGACAGAAGGAGCAAACGGAAAACAAGAGTGTGTTAATGAGGATGGAGTGGCAGAAATGCGACAAGACGGCAGAGTTGAAAGTGTAATGTTGATGCACAGCGTTTGGCGCCTCGCCAGCACATACAGAGGCTAATACAGGCAGAGAAGTACATGGACACACGCAAAGAAGATGCGCATGTGTGTTCCTGGTGATTGAGTGTATGGGGTGCACCAGGGAAATACCATACTTTTCAGACCGAATCGAGTCTTTACAACGCGCTACAATTTTTTTTTCTTCTTTCTGTCCCTTACTTTCGAAAATATGCATAGCACAGAAGCCACACAGTAATGTCTAACTCATGCGCTGTCTCTTCTACTTCCCTCTCGGTGAGCAGTTAAGGCAAAGCACTGAATAAGAAAAAAGTAAATAAAAACAAATGGCTGAATGTTATGGGAGGAAAAAAAAAAAAAGCGTAGGTCTTAAGCCTCGGATAGACGATCCTCTCTCTCTATACTTAATATATATGCTGCAGGCGTCAGCGTCTTGCAGTCCGCCGTGACAAAACACTACAGGCCAGGATGGGGCCGACGTCTTCGTTCTTCCGTTGGCGCTGGAGGCTGCACTGCTGCTTTTCAAGCCGTTTAATATATATATATATATTTTTTTTTTACTGTCTATCAAGCCTGTCCGGAAAAAAAAGTATGTGTTGTACCATTGCGCGATGCACAAGACAGGACAGCTCCGCCCAAAAAAAAAAAAAAAGCGATCGTGGCGGCATCGCATTTTATATTTTATTTACTTTCTCTTTCACTCTTATGGTTTATAACACAGTTCTGGTCGAGATCACTCTCTTGCAGTGGAAGCAAACTCGATAAAAAAAAGAATCATAATCAAAGAAAAAAAAAACAGAAAAAAAAACAATAAATGAGGTCACTGGTTGAGGGATATTTTCAAAATCAAATGGAACACCGGATTTGCGCTGTCGGGGCAGAAACATCTCTCTCAATTTATAATTCTGAGAGAAACGGAGAGAGAAGAGAACAGAAGAAACTCATTCGGAAGTCAAAGGCAAAAATGTACAAAAAGCAGAAAAAACAAAAAACCGTTTGGTTGACCCAAGAAAGAGAAGTTCCTCCCTTTTTTTTCTCTCAGGAACCTTCAAATTACGCCACAGAGAGAACTTTCGCATCCATCATCATCGAGATTCGCCTGTTGTTATGCACGCAAATCTCTCTCCACTCTGTTCTGCACTTCCGAGGAAAACTAAACAAGAAAGAAATCACCAACAGACAAATAAAAACAAAAACAAGAAAGAGAAAAGGATATGAAGCAGCTAACATGCCTAACACGAACAGTAAAGAAGAAGAAAAGGAAAAAGAAGAAAAATGTTGTTTTTGCGCGGAGGAATCCGCAACAAAAAAGTGGCAAAACGCAAACAAAACAAGGCAGAGAAACAAGGAAGAACACGTCAGCACTCCGCCATGGCCTCTCGCCCCATAGAGATGTGCACAACTCCCAGCTCACGCACGGCTCGCACAACGCGCTCGTAGGTGGTGAAGACAACAGCGCTGGAAACAAAGGCACGGACGGCGGTAACGCCCCACCCGCGATACAGCGCCCGTAGCCCGCCGCTACGATAGCATTGCCGGCAGGTTCCGCTGAAGCCGGCTGCGCTGGCTTGGGTGCACACCTGCATCTGCGTCTTGACGACATCGGCTGGGTAGGCAACAGACCAGTAGAGGCACCCGCTGATGCCGCCAGCCAGCATGGAGCGCCACGCGGGCACAACGCCATCGTCCCTCTCCTTCATCGCCGAGGTCGACGGTGCGGTGGACAGCCACTGCTTGCATTGCTCATAGGAGAGAAAGTAGGCCACGTTGCCCAACACAGCGCGTGTCATCGTGCCCGTCATGCCACGGTAGAAGCTGCGGATGCCGTCGGTGGCGTACAGCTCCGAGGCGAGGCCGCGCACGGTGGTGTGCCGCCGCTGCCAGTAGGGACGACTACTCTCCATCTGCAGGTTGCACTTCAGCATCTCCACCGGCGTGAGGACGAGGGAGACGACGAGGCCAGCACAGGCGGACGCCTTCCAATAACACGACGACGTCAAAATAGCGGACGCAGACGGCGGCTGCGTGTTGCCCACGACGGAGGTCGAGGATGCACAGGAGGCGGCGTTTACTGCCCGGAAGTGCTGCAGCGCCGTGTTGTACACGGAGAAGATAATAGCGGCCTCTGCCCCCTGCGCCGCAAAGGGCACGCTCAGCCCACGGTAGAAGGCAGGCAGGCCACCGTGCCGGTAGACGCGTGTGGCACATTGCAGGTAGGAGTTGGGAGAGGACGCGCAGCGGACCTGCATGCGTGTCTTGAGGGTGTCGAGTGGGTAGTCCACGAGTACACCGGTCATGCCGGCGATCGTGCCGGCGGTAAGATGGGTGAGAGCATCCGTCATGGTGAATAATGCGCGCAGAACCTCAAGAGATCCTATTTTTGTTGTTGTTGTTGTATTTTCTAATATTGATACTTATATGTACGTGTTGCAGGCGACGTTGAAGATCCTTGAAGGCACACAAAAAAAAAAAGAAAGCTGCAATTTTCTGCGTTGCAGTAACACCGTATCGGCAGAAGAAGAAAGGGGAAAATAAAAAATGTTTTATATTAGCGTTAAGCAGCTGACAACGGTGCGCACCCTGCTGAAACCAACGATGGGTATGCTCTCGTTGAGGGTGTGCGAGAATATATCTTTTTGAAGTTAGGAACAAGTCAAAATTAAACAAAAGAAAAGGCCCCTGAGTGTGCGTGCAAAGGAAGTTATGCGTGTGTCAATTATTTGAATTTCTTTTCCAAAATAAAGAATGGGCGGGCGGTGGCACAAAGGCAGAACGAGGTGCGGGGATGCGTGAGCTGACTGGTACGCCGTCGTCGCCGTCGCTCCGATGTTTTCGCTGGTACGTTTATGACGGACGTTTAGGGACCAACGCGAATGACGTTTCGGTACTGTTGGGGTTGCATGATGAGACACAAATGCATCAGAGAGGAGAACGTGCAAGCATGTGAGGTGAAAAAAAAATATATAGGCACAATCAACAAGCACATATGCACATGTATTTGACAGAAAAAGGGATGGGGTAGAGGAGTGGAAAGATAAACTCGCAGCCGAGAGAGCAACTGGAATGCAACGAGCTTGCTAACCTCCATAAGCAAGGAAAGCCTGGTGCATCTCTCTAGTTGATATCCGTGGTGTATTGCACGGCGATAATAAATAAGAACAATAAACTTAACTGCCAATGAGGCCATAGGGCAAGGCGAGCCGCCTCCGTCCGAGTTGATGTCACTTGGCAGCACTTACGTTTCCATCATGTTGCTATTTCCTTTTTAATCGCAAGAGATAGCAATGGTGGCGTGCACGTGGCAACAGTATCCAACACGGACGTTGGCACACACACAAATGCACATCAAAGGGGCCAGTAAAGAAAAGAGAAAAAAAAGTCGACAACAAATTGCTTCTCAGCAGCAGCACCGAAACATCAACTAAGCCGCACCTCTCCTCGTTGAGGTCGCACCAGCCTCTCAGCTCTTATGCGTTCACACGTCTTCGCTTACGCGCTGCTGTGCCGTCAGCTGATGTGTCGTCTTCGCTCCACTCGTTGGAGTTAATAGCAAGGCTGCTGCCACGGGTGGAGGCAGCCGGCGCCTCAGCAGCCACGGCATCGTCCACCGCCCAGCGGCCATCGTCATCGCCAAAGAGGGCGTAGCACTCCTGCTGCGCACCCGTAATGAAATCTAGCACATCCGTGTATGCGGCGACACGCGGGTCTGTGCACACCGTTTCCCTGTCGTCCGTTGAGCTAGTGGCGTACAGGTGGGGTTGGCACTTCAGCTTCTCCTGATGGTGCTGTGTGTCGTACCGCAGCAACACCTTGCGGGGCTTCAGGTGCACCACCTCTAACAGAAGTGCATGCTCCATCAATGACAGCGTGAACCAATCGTTGAACCCCGTGCGCTTCGTGACTTAAAGTCAACAGTTTCGTTTATAGTGTTCGGGGGACAATTCTTGTGGGTATGATCGCAACAAACAAACAAGCGGAGACCAGCATATGGATCAGGTTAACAGAAGTGAGGGACAGTAGAAACCTAAACAAAGAGAATCGTGGACGCGCTCACACACACACACACACACACACACACACAGAGCGCCGAGCGCCAAACATCGAGCTGTTCTGCATCCATAAACATCTGAGAAAAAAACATGTTGAGATTGGGGTCCTTTTATTTATTTATCTTTTTTGACCTCTCGGCAGTAATGCCTGTTTTCAACACAGGAATTCTCTCTGACTTCCGTTCTGACGAATTCCGTGGAGAAGATGTGAACCTTATTCCTCGCCCACAATGACACCGTCGTGCCCCACCAGATGCACTCAGCCCAGCCGCTATTCTCAATAGGACTGTTTAGTCTACTTTGCTTCTTCTTTGTCTTTGCATCCTTAAACGTTTGTTTTTATAAGTGTAGTTAACGTCGCCATCGGCGTTTTGAGGGGTTTTTTAACGGTACTCGTCGAAGCCTCAAGTCAACGCACAAGGTGCAACAGCTTTATCTGTTACACAGTTGGCGAAGACGTTCCCTTTGTGGAAATTTGTGTAGTTGCTTTCCTAAAGGAAACGAATGCCGTCGCGCACGAGCGGGTTTTTTTTGTCAAAGATGAGGAGAAGAAAGGAACTTGAGATAGACCGTGAGAGAGTTAAGCAAGTGGACAGCTCCGCAACACGCAGCTGAAACGCGTCCTGCAACGCCTCAGCACAAAGAATACAGCAAAATAATAAAAAAAGAGGCAAGCTTTACGCTAACTGCGGATAAAACCCTATTAACCACACCTTCGTGTTCTCCACTAGAAACACATCATACCCATAAGTGCGCAGGCGCGCTGTTGATGCACTCGACCAGTGGTAGCCACAGCCACAGCATCAACGTAAACACCAGGATAAAAAAAAAAAAATCCAACAAACAAACACGAAGATGTCGCTACATTACGGTGCAGTCACCACCGCCCTGGCTGCGACGCTTGTACTTCGTCAGCCAGTGCATCTGGATCTGGTTGATCGCGCCCTTTCGTCTCTCGCGAATGAGCGTGATGGCGTCCAGCGGCGGCACCTGACCGTACTCCACTAACGCAAGGGCCACCAGAATAGGCGCGCGGCCGAGACCCGCGACACAGTGCACGCCAATGGTCGGTGCTACAGCGGCCGGGTCCAGCTGCATGCGCTGGAGCTCCTGATCCAGCAGCTTCAGCCAGCTCTCGATGACGGTGCGTGTGGGCGGTGCGCCGTCATCGAAGGGCCAGCTGTGCACCTCGATCCCACCTGACTGCACCAGCGCGGCATCGTAGGTTGGGCCGCACACCCGCACAAGGTGACGCACGCCGCGACGCTGCAACTCTTTGATGTAGGTGGGCAGATTGCTGGGAGACGGAGCGTCGAGAATCAAGAAGTGGAAGAGAACCTTGCGGCGGTCCTTCGGGTCACTGCAGTCAATCAGCGTACTGTTCACCTCCATTTTGATTTGTTGATTTCGTAGCGTTTTATACTTCTCGATGTGCGGTGTCAGATGAGGTATCTGCTCAAATTTGAATCGCGCTGCGTGCGAATGTGTATGCGTGCGTGTGCGTGTGAGAGAGAGAGAGAAGAACTAAAAGCGAGGAGAGAGCTCGCTTAAAAAGGAGACAACAGCAACCTGCAGGGATGTTGAAAAGCAGAGGGGTTCGCAAAACGGTCGGAAAAAAAAAAGAACACAACCTTTAAAAGTAAAAATGGGGGTGATAAGAGTAACAGAAAACGACAGAGACGACAATGAAGAGAAAAGAAACGTAAGATAAAAGCAACGAAGCTGTGGACAAAAAAACAAAGAGATAAAAGCTTTGTTGTACCTGGGTTCAAAGACCTGAAAAAGAAACAGAAAAAGCAGAGGATTGTGTTTTCTTTTCTCAAATGTCCACCAAACTTCGCACTTAATTTATTGTAAATGATTTACTCTCTTACTTTATGTTATAGATATTTACTTTCTCAGCACGTCGCTGCGATTTGGAGGTGAAGCACAAAAGCGATCAACAAGTCAACACAACACCAAAAGGGAGAGAGAGAGAGAGAGAGAGAGAAAAGACAACACACAAGAAAAAAAAGTCGGAGGCGTACTCGAATCGAACGGAGCTCTATTAGAACGCACTCGTAACGACTTTACATATCCAGTTAAAGAACACTGCCTAGGCTAACAACAGCTACGAATATGCTTTGCAATATAAAAATATGGGTTTCGTTAGTGTGCGCAGCTTGTCACGTTCGGAATCTTCCGTAAGTTAACAAAACAAAAATGAGTACTAAAACACAAGATGAGGTTTGTGCTACAATTGTGGGAAAGAGAGAGAAAGAGAGAGAGGCAGCGAGGCTAACGATCGAAAGTGAAACCGACTTCTTTTTTTGTTTTGAAGCGTGACGCAGCACGAGATGCAGAAGAAGCAAGCACCAGTGTGGAGGGTTGCACAGAGTGTACGAAGAGGGTGGGTTAGAATACGAACAAGCAAGCGTATGTCGAAGAACAAGAGGAAGAAGATAACACAAAAAGGGAAATTAAACATCGAAATCGGACGGGAAGGAAGGGAAGAGGAGAGTGGCGGGGAACATGGTTAGCACAAGTCGTTCTAGTACAATATATTCAAGAGACAGCGCCACCATCCCAGAAGCGACATACAAATTTAAAAAAACGATCACGAAAAAGCGACACCCCTCCGGAGAAACAAAATCATGCATCGCTGAGGGCAACGGAGACGCCAGCGGCGCTGTCATTGAGCCGAACCACTGCATGTGCCTGCACCGGTCGCCAAGCAGAACGACGGCGCATCGTACGACGCAAGAAGAAAACCTCACAAGAAAACAAAAACGCATTCTGCATCAAGATTACCATGTTGTTGTTGTAAACTATACAGCCTTCAGCATTCCCTCGCTAGCATTGTTATTGTTATTGTCGTTAATTTTTGAGTGTGGTTACACCAAACTAAAAGCATTACTTAAGCGAGACGGCGTGTACAAAACGTAGCTGCCTTTAAGGATGCGGGTGCTTAAGTCATGAGAGGGAGGACACGGACAGGAGGCTCAACCGGCACAGCCTAAGTGTACTGACCAGGATCATAAACAGAGTACTAGAAGAGAGAAACAGCAGTCGACGCAGGTTTCACCACCGCTGGCCTCTGCCAAAGACAGTAGACGTAAGTTTTGTTTTTCGTAGGTGATATTCGTCTGTGTGTGTCTGTGTGTGTGTATGTGTATCATTTGCCGTGATAGCGAAAAGCGGCACTACAGAACACGGTGATATTGTAGACAGGGGCACGGAATATAATTCTCTAACAGCAGATGCTTCTTAATATTTTTTTGCTGCTATTACCTCATCGTCCCACTCCGGTGCAACGTGAATGTGCGCTGCAACGGCGCGCACAAGTCGTCCGTGCCACTCTACGCCTCCTCTTCACGACTGCGCTTCCGCAGCGTCCACCACGCCGCGGCCCGTCGACGCACCTCGTCGTATAGCTCGTGTGCGTGCGTGCGTAGCGCGGACCCAGCACGCGCCGCCGTGGCCGCCAGCGTCGAGGCAGCGTCGATCCGCGTCGCCGCTCGCCTCGCTGTCAGGCGTTGAATCAACTCTTCGTCCCGCTCGAGCGAGAAGGTCGGCACGGCGGAGGTTGCGGGAGGCGGGGGAGAGGAAGACTCAGCTGATGCCTTCTCCTCTGTCTGCAAGGACTTCACCAGAAATCCTCCTCTGTGGGCAGCCATCAGTCGATAGCCGTGGCGGCGGTAGTAGCCCCGCACACCCACCCCGCTAATCACCGCGATGTCCGCGTAGCCCGCCGCGCGCGCGATCGCCTCCGCGCGCTCCAGCAGCCGGCGGCCGATGCCGGTGTGCTGCGCCGCAGGAGCAGACGTGGCTCCGCCAGGCGCACTCGCGTTGTCGCCCGTGTTGGCTGGCAGCAGATGGCCGTACACGTGGAGTTCCCGAATCAGCGCACACGTTGTCAACTCCGCAAAGGGGGTTTCCCAGTTGCGAATGTGCAAACGCAGACGCAGGAAGCCGAAGATCGTCGCGTCGTCGGTGGGCGTCTCAACAGAGAGGAACACCTCTGTGCCCTCGCTGGCATCGTATTGGCGCTCCACCAACACCGCAGAGGCCAGCTTTTGCCCTACCTTCCGATCCCCCTTTACCTCGCGGCAGCGTATACAGCGACAACGCTCCCCGCGCTGCCGGAGCTTCACCGCCAAGAGCTGACGCAGGTTCGCGACTTCGATGCCGGCCAGCACGTAATCCACCGGGATATCGCGAATGACGCGGTTGATGCGGACCCACGGGTGCATGCGCGACTTCGCGTAGAGCAGCACCTCGATCAAATTCTCCAGACCGTAGGGGCGATACTTTCCCTCTTTGAACCACTGCTCAATGACGGAGAAAGGGGTCGTCTGACAGGGGTAAATCTTCCACTGATCCGCCTGCAGGTAAGGGGAGGTCAGCACGTCGTCAAACATGGCCTTGTCGATCGCTGGCGTGGCACCGGGGAGGTCGGGCATGAGGTGGATGTCCACCTTGAAGCAGCTGTCCTTGAGCAGCTTAATCGCATTGGCGGCGTCCTCGCGGGTGGACTGGCGGTTCACCAACGTCAGAATCGCGTCATCGGTGTGCTGCACGCCAAGCTGAACGCGGGTGCAGCCGAAGCGCCGCAGCTCCACCAGCATCGCCGGGTTAATCGTGTCGGGGCGTGTCTCGAGCGTGACGCCAATGATCTTGCACCGCGCAGACTCGTTGAGAAGCTGCTCCTGCAGCATGTCCAGGGGTGGACGGCGCGGCGCCGTCGCGGGGTCGAAGAAGACGTTGGCGGCGTAGAAGAGATCGCGAATGAAGCGCTCGCGGTAGGCCTGGGGGTAACTCTCCCACGTCCCACCCAGCACCAGCAGCTCTACCTTGTCCGCGGGATGGCCGATCGCGACCAGCGACTGCACGCGACACTCGAACTGCCGGCACGGGTCGAAGTCCATGCGATTGGCGCGACGTACGCCCGGCTCGTTCAGCAGATAACTGCGCGGCTGCCCAGGCTCGTTGGGGCAGTAGTAGCAGTTCCACTGGCAGCTGAAGGTCTGCCCGTCCGGGTAAGGTGAGGTGAAGACGGTGACGACCAACACGCCGGACTGACTGCGTGGTGCCTTGGAGATGAGAAACTGCTCCAACACGGGGCAGACCAACGCTTGAAGGCCGGTTGGTGCGCTTTGTGTGCCGGAGGAAGAAGAAGCCAAAGGGCTTGAGTGCACGAGATCCTCCATGTCCACCACCGCACGAGACCCACCAACGCCTCCGCTAGAACGGGGGCTCATGTGTGTCGCCTCCGCCCCCTCCGCTGCCTCCGCCGCTGCTGCGGTGACGATGAGCTGTTTGTACCCGGCCAGCAGCAGAGACTTCTTGAAAACCCTGTGGTAGCTCTTCTGAAGCTTCCGCTGGGCCTTCTCCACATCCGTGTCCGAATGCGGCTCAAGCGCAATGATGTCCCGCACAAAGCGCGAGGCGTCCGCCACCTCGGCCTCCGAGTAGGCGTTGGGGTCTTCCTCGCGCAGAAGCTTCTCCAAGGTGGGGAGATTGGCCAGCTTGTGGTTCACACGGTCCCAGTCCACGTCACCGCGCATCTGCCCCGGCATCGCGTCATGCTCATCATCACTGTTAGATGACATCCGCAATATAAAAAAGAAAAGGACGGTTTTGTGCGCGTTTTTTGTTGTTGTTGTTGTTGTTGTTGATAAAAGGGGACTACGTGTGGCGTCAAACGAACTTGGCTCCGTACTCCTTACCGTGTATACTGTGTGGAAGTGAGAGGGAAAGCACCTTGAGTGAGCGGCGCAAGACGTATCGGTTGAATAGCGTTTTGTGGAATGATTAAGCAGTTTCTGCGGCTCGTAAAGCTGCTACAAGGGATCTGAAGATCAAGAGACAGTGCTAGATGATTAAAACGCGAAGCACGGCAGCTTTTCCAATGTATTTGAATACACACAAAAAGAAAGAGTTCCTAAACCCGAAAATCAGCAAAACAGGAACGTGCCCATGATTGTTATTATTAATGTAAGAACGCAAAGAGAAATACGATGAAAAGAATGAATTGTGAAGGAGAATGAAAGTGAGAGCCATCCGGTTTGGTGAAGTCTGGGCAACAGCAAGAAGGGGGACACCTTCACGGTAAGAGGACGAAAAGAAAGCTCGCAACACTCAGTTTCATGTAGCCAGCAAGTGCAAGCCTCGTACTCCACCGAGAAAACTCACTGCGCATCGCGCTGCACCATCTTTTTCTCTCTCTCTCTTTGATCGCAACTCCCAATCCCTTTCAATTATTAAGAATGCACAAGATGAGAGAGCTGAAAAGAAGTGCGAGGCGCGAGTAGCAGACAACACATGAATCCGCGAATCCGCTAAGGAGATAGTTGCAATCGTTGAAAAAAAGAACGTTCCCACACGCCGATGATTGTTGTTTCACCTCGATCTGGCCTATTTTGTGTTGTTCTCACAGGTGACATCCTGTGGACTCATCTCCTGACAGGAGGAAAAGCAAATAAAATAAATAAATCAAAACACCTTCAGACACTCACACACACGTGCCGCTAATCGACGGTCAATACGCACGCGCGCACATTCATAGTAGACGATCAATTCACAATTGAGAAGCTGAGAACCTTTCTAAACATTTGGAGAAATAGCTCCCAATGTTGCTACTTGTGTGGGGCTTTTAATCTCCCCGTTGTTGCGACACGAACACGGAGTGGCAGGCAAGCTACACCGCAACATACACGAATTGAGGCGTGGCGGGCTGGCAGACACATCGCAATCCACATACCCAACCTTCCACTGTTGCTTCTCCGAAGGGAACGAGAAAAAAAAAAAACATGTAAAGAGCTTCAACGCCCTTCCACGCTACCGCAAACGCATGCCCACCTCTGTTGAATTCCTACTTAACAAACACGCAAGGAAACAAGATAAAACGGCGGTGCAAGCAGACGTGAAGTACAGGTACACACTTTGCAAAGCACAAGCAAAACAATGTTGGAAGCGGCCACCAATAAAAAAAAAAAAATAGGGAGCTTGTCTCACATCACCGCACAGTTGGAGCACACCAGCGAGCGATCATTCGACTGGTGGTTCCTCGGCTTGTAGCGCATTAGCCAGTTGAGCTGCACCTGGTTGATTGCACCCTTGCGTCGCTCTCGCACGTAACCCACCGCGTCCAGTGGCGCTATGTTGCCGTACTCGACGAGCGCCAGCGCTACTAAGATAGGGGCCCTGCCAAGACCCGCGACACAGTGCACCGCAATGGTCTCCGGAGGCGTCTTCCCCACCTCCTTGGAGAGCAAATCCAACCAGCTGTCCATCACCGCCTGTGTCGGTGGCGCGCCGTCGTCGAACGTCCAGCCGTGCACCTGGATGCCATTCTTCTCGACCAGTTCAGCATTATAGGTGGGCCCGCAGGCACGCACGAGGTGGTGCACGCTGTGCTTCTGCAGCAGCTTCACGTAGGTCGGGAGACTGCTGGGGCTCGGCGCGTCAAGAATCAGAAAGCGGAAGAGGACGTCGTCCGTGCCGTTACGCTTGCAGTCCACAACAGTGCCGTTGATATCCATCCTGTCGAGGAAAGAGCGGCGTGTGTGTGAATGTGTATGCACGTAAGAGTAAAATTACTCTTCTTCCTTTTTTTTTTTAGAAAGAGTGAGAAAAATGTTAAAAGGCAAACGAAAAGAAACGTTAAACACTAACAGGCAGAATGTACACCAACAGCCAGTGAATGAATTCTTGACAAGCAGTCAGCAAGCAACACAAAAATCACACGAAGGGACTTTAAGCAGCACGCGCGCGAGCAAGGCGATACGGAGCAGCAGCAGCAGCAGCAGCAGCAGCAGCAGCGTGGACACAGACAACTGTGTTTTGGCGCCTGCTCAATAAAAAAAAAGGCAGACGTTTTCAGTCGGCGCTTCTTCGTCTCTTTCAGCGGAGAGGTGAAAGTCTAAGAAAACAAAAAGATAAATGCAACTGTTGGGTTAAAAAAAAAAATGGAGGACTAAGTAAGCAAACGCCTGGGTTTCTCTTTTCTTCGCTCTCACGTGCAGAAACACACACACACAAACAATATGAACGCCGACGGCCCAGTTCGAACGAAGATGCTTCAACTATCACCGGAAATGTCTTCTGGAAAAAGTAGCTTGACAATTATTATTTTTTTGGTTATACAAGTAGGAGTTTAGAGTTTAAAGATAGGAGAAAAAAGAGTGGTAAAGGGAGGCGGAGAGAGAGAGAAGGTCGGAAATATACCAATGAAGAAAGTGACGGGATCGGCTTCTGTATGACGCAGTAGAGCGAAAGGGAACGGAAAATATATATATATATTTTTTTTTTCTAATTGTGCTGCAACACACGTGTTGGAGATGCACTGGAGAGCCGCTCAAGTCTTCATGAAAGGAACGACGAGAGTCAGTGAGGGAGGCGCTCTCACTTGTATCTGGTGCACGCAAACAAACAAACAAACAAAAAAAAGCCTGTGGTGATGTCTCTGTAATTTAAATCAATCATGTCGTGTCAGCTTCACGAAGCTTTGAATAGGTTCGCATGTAGGTTGATGGCTTGACTCAACGTTTCAGTAAGATGCATTCCCAATCGTCATGATGTTGTTGTTGTTGTTGTTGTACTTGAGCTATCATGCTCGAGTAATGAGATAGAACAATAACAACAATAAAAGAGCACGATTTAGTCTCACAATGATGTACGAGGCAGAGCAGATTTAATTTCAACATAATTACCACAGTACTTTTTATAGCGCACAACGGCGAAGATTTGCAGCAGCGATCAAAGAGCTGCACGTCTTCAGTGGGGCGTGGTTGCTTCAACGAGATGTTAATTGTACTTCTTCTTTTTTGTTGTTATTGGCAGTTTGGGAAGAGTATGATGTGTCGAAGAATGATCATGTGCGTGTGTATATCTTCATGTGTCGGTGTGTCCTCTGCTGCCTTGACGCCGAAGACAAGAGGCAAAAAAAAAAAGACAGCGAGAGGCGTGTCGTCGACGGTGATTAGCACAGAGAGCTGTTTTCCAACTTATATAAAAAGAGCAGCGGTGAGAAAGAACTCGAGGAAATTAACGAAACCAATTAGGAATGAGCCTGTCCTCGTTTATCGGTACAAAAAAAAAAAACTTGTTGCGCTCGAGCAGCGGCAGAAAGAAGGTACGTAAGGGAAAGACGCCTTTGGCCCGTGCGTCCGCAGGTCGCGCGGCCTTCCCTCTACACCGTTGTTCTACATAAAAGAGAAAGAAAGAGACCATGCATTCCGCGTACTACATCACAGCGGAAAGAAAAAAAAAATGAAATATAAGAAAGCTAAGTCAAAGGGGCAGATAGAAGCACTGTGTGTTGAAAGAGATGCGCCATGCTCTGAAGCAGCAAGAAATACGTCATTCAAGTCTCCACGGCCATGTGCAATGCGTCAAACCAAATAAAAACACTAGACGAGTCAACAAGGAAGAGAGAATCAAAAAAAAAAAAAAAAACGCGGAGCAATACGCTTCTATGGTCTGGTCTTTCCTCGTGTTGCTGGATAGCCTCGCACAAAGGGTTTGCATGTAGCAGCTGCTCAGAGCTGCACATAATCAATACCGCGAGAGCGCCGATTCATGAACTGCGGCTGCTGCATCACCATTTCACACTGAAGCAGCCCTGCATACAGAGAGAGAGAGAGCAGCTGCGCACTGCCTGCGCGCACCTTCCATCACTTCTCCTTCTTCACCTCCTTCTTGGGTGGCTCGTTTGGAGTGACCTCGACACTCGCCTCTGTCTCTTTCTGCTGTGTTGCGGCCGCAGCAGCAGCAGCAGCAGTGCCGTACTTTTCCAAGAAGTTCAGCACGGTGGCCTCATAGTCCTCCGGGTGGGTGTTGTACAGCCCACAGTGGAACGCACCCTCACTGATGTAAAACTGCTTCGGCTCCTGCGCCGTCTCAAAGAGAATCTCCGAGTGCTTGATGGGCACAATGGTGTCGCTGGTGCCGTGCATTAACAAGATGGGACGTGGTGCGATCTTTGCAATGCAGTGCAATGCCTGACAGTGCTTCGACGGCTTGTTGCCAATGCGCCAGTTCAGCCAGAATGTGGCGCACCGGCGGAACAGCTTGAAGAGAACCTTGCTATAAGAGCTCTGAGAGAAGTACCCACCGAGCACCATGACGATTTGCTGATCCAGCAGCGTCGCGCTGGTGGTGATGGCGTTCTCGGCAATAACAACGTCGATGTGGCTGTCGATGGCGGCCGCCATGATGACTGAAGCCCCCCCGACACTTGTGCCCATCGCACAGATGCGCTTGTAGCCGTACGTGGACTGCATGAAGTCGCAGGCCGCCACCACATCAAAGCGCTCCTTCATGCCAAAGGTAAAGCCGCGCATCTTGCCGCTGCTGAGGCCGGCCTCACGGAAATCGAACATGAGGCACCCGTAGCCGGCGGCATGCACAAAGGGAAGGTGACGCTCCCACGTGCGTCGGTCGCGGCCGCCGCCGTGAACAAAGACGATGCCCATCTCACGCGGCTCCGCTGTGTTCGGGGGCGGCACGTACCACCCGCTAAGGGTGTAGCCGTCCGTAGAGGCGAAAGACACGTCCTCGTAGTCCAGCCCAAAGTCCGTCTTTGGGTCGTAAATCCAGCCCTGCCAGTAGTCGGGGCAGTTCACCATGGTCAGCGTCTTTGCGCCGGGGTGGTGGTGGTACCACGGGGGTCGAATGGCCACCTCCGACACAAAGTACGCCACGGCAATGTAGTAGAAGCTCACCGTCACGGCAATGAACTGCACGGCAAAGATAAAGCCGTTGTAGAAGATGAGCACCAGCAGCGGGAAGACAAGGCAGAAGAGAATCTTCCGCATGGTGACCGGGCTCACCTGGTCGGATTCGCGAAGGTCGTCGTCCTCCAGCATCTCCTCATTGGCCTCCACACCCTTCTTCTCCTGATTGCGCTCACGTGTTTGGCGACTCGCTGCCTTGGTGGAGAAGAGAAGACGCATCTCCGCGCGTGCCTCCTCCGGCACAAGCTCCAGCGCCGTGTGCCCCTCCTTGTCCTTTAGATCAATATCGATGTCGTTGCGTGAGAGAAGGTAAGAGGTGAGGACGCGGTTCTTATTGAGGCAGGCATAGTGCAGCGCCGTACGCCCCTGCGTGTCAGCGCTCTTAACGTTCATTTTGTTCTTCATCATGATCTTAATGATCGACGGCAGGTCTGAGACGTTGACAACGTCAAGCAGGCGGCCCACCTTGGACCGCCTGCGATCCTTCTTCTCCATCCTGCGTGTCGAATTAGTAATGGGGTGGAACGAGAGTGAGTGGGGAAAAAGCTAGCTAGAAGTTGCACGATATGTCTATGTGCAGGTTGACTATAATAGTACTTATTATAATACCTTGTCCAAAATTCGTTTTTTTTCCCCTAATCGCACGGGCGTCTGTGAAGCGTGTTCGGGAAGCGTGCGTCGCAGTTCTACAAGTAAAAGAGGACGACAAGAGAAAATAAAAGGTAGAAAACGCAGAGCGTAGCAGCAATATAGCACTAGGGAACTACAGCCTTTATGAACTACAATACGCTAAAAAAGTATGCTTTTTTGTGTGTGAGGTGATCTGTTGCAACGGATTGCAGAGCTACTGCAAAATAGATTACGACAACAAGGGTGTTAAAAATAATAATAAAATTAGAACAGATACAGAGCAGCTTCTTTTCGGCAAAAAAATCGGGCACTGAAAACAAGCACGTCGCAAAGAACAACGGCGCAGATGCCAATAAGGCCTTCAATACGGCGCAAACACGCCTGACTCGGACGAGTGCGAAACACTTTGTTGAAGTAGGAGAAGCAGAAAAGGAAAAAAAAGAAGCGCGTGCAAGATGTGAAGGTACACCGATAAACCTTCAAATATAATAAAAAAGCGAAGCGTAGACGCCACACAAAGCTCCTTGAAACTGTAGTATCTCTTACGTAGACGAAGACTAAGAGTGAGAGCGACGAGAAGGGTGAAGAGTGAACAGACGTATAAGAGGAAGAAAACAACGAAAGATAGACGCCGCGCGGTACCATCCATGGAGGAATTACCATCATCCACACATGGACACCCAGAAGAAACAAAACAAAAGTGTTGTTATTTTTTTTTTTGTTCTTTCCAGCGTTGACACCGCGCGCACTTGAAATGTAAGCCCTCGCATTAGTTTTCTACTAAAGAATCGATTTTACTGCTGTGTTGTTATCTGAACTGTTTTCATGAAAGGTGTGTGAACAGGAGAACTCCAAAGCGCTGGAGAGACGGAGACGAGCGTGGTAGTTGAAGGAAAGAAAAGGGGAAAAAAAGTACACAAACACAGGCGACAAAAGACCAATATGCAACACACAAAATACCTTTTTTTTTTCGCCAGACCACTGTCGTGTCTCTCTTGCCTCGTTTCGTGAAGTTTTTCTTTCCTCCACGTGGCAATGGTGGTACGCCTGCTCCGTGGCGGGTGCAGCGTCGCGGCGAAGCATCACAGGAGTGCGGCCGTCATGTACTCCGCACCGACACCCTCCTCCACCATCGTCTCCGCGATGAGCCGCACCACCTCCGCCGGCATCACCGGTTCCTTCGACTTCACAAAGCCGCCCAGCTGCACCGCCACTTCCCTGCGCTGCTGACGCTGATGGGCCATTGGGATAAAGAGATGCTTGCGACGATCCACCGTGCCCCGCTGACGCGTCTCGAAGGTGCCCTCCGTTGCTTGCGTCGACTCCACCGATGTCAAGAAGCCGCGATGCACGCGCTGCTGCTGAGGGGAGCTGCCGTGGCCAAGAACGTCAAAGACCAACCGTATCGGCGCGTGCAGGTCCCCCATTCCGGCGAGGCAACGCAGGGCGACAAGGCGGCGTAGGACAGGCTGCACGGCGTCCACAGAAAGGGACAGGAGAAGCGCGGCAAGTTGATCCTCTTTCTTGCAGGCCAGCAGAGCTGCAACGTCCGCCGCCTGCGTCATCCACCGCCCATCGGGTGTTAAGCCCAACGCCGTCCCTTCGCCCTCCGTGCCCTTCACAGCAGCTGTCAACGGTGGCATGGACAACACGCACTGGGCAAACGTGTGAAGAGCTTCGTAGTGCCCATGGTCTAGCATCGCCACTGCCGCCACCGCTACGGTCAGCTCATTGAAGGGTGAAACAGCCTGCCAAGTGGTGTGCCGGCCACGACCGAGGCGGAGAGCACGGAAATATGCGAAGGCCTCCTCTGCACGACCCCCACGTGACGCAGCGCAGAGGCAGTAGAGGTAATTCATGAAGCCATCCGCACGGCGCTCCTGCAGGGCAGTCATGAGTCGCAACGGTACCTCCCACGAGGCGTGCTTCAGCGCCACCAGCTGAAGGTCCCGCAAGATCATCGGCGACGCAGCCGCGGGATCTCCACCGGGCACCCACCGCAGCACACGAAACGCCTCCTGCCAGGACTGCTGCTTCAGGTTCAATAGTAGCGTCGGCAGCGTGCGCGCATCTGGGGTCAAGTCAAAGGCTCTTTCGCACTCGGACACAGCCCGCAGTGCGGCTGCCCAGGTTTTGGTGATGGAAATGCTTTGCAGACCGCTAAGGAGCGCGCGCTCGTGCGCTGCGGTGACGCGGTAGTCGCGGCATTTGTGTGCGACGTGCAGCATCGCCAGCGCCGGCTGCCAGCGCTCCGACGGGGCGGCAGACAAAAATTCGTCCAGAGGTGTACATGGCGCAGCCTTGGTCGACCGTGTGGGCTCAGCTGCTAACGGCGTGGCCGTTGCGGTGCTCGCTACCGCTGTGGTATCCGCCATACACAGGAAGAGACACTGTACCAACGCGTTTGGCACCGCAACGTGCAGCGACGTCATGGTCTGGGCGAGTTGACCAAAGACCCGCAACCGCAGAAAGCGAACTTGCGGCTCGTGGTGCAGCAAGGGGGAACACGCGGACTCGACGCACGCCTTGATGGCGCGACTGCACCTCTCGGACACACCCGCATTCGGCGGCACAGCAGCGTGCACAAAAGACAATGGCGATGCTGAAACTGTTGACAGAGATGGTGTGCTGCCTGCACCATCTGCGTGTGCTCTTCGCGTTGCATCCAGCGCGTCCTGCAGCGCTCGCACAAGTTTCTCCTTCGTTGCCTTAGATTGAGTTCGCCAGTGTGAATACAGCAGCGGAAGCAGCGTCGCCAAAGCACGCCAGTACGCCTCAACAAGCGAGGCAGCTGCAGAGGACGGTGATGCAGCGTGCGGGACGGCCAGCGCAGCCCGCGGCGGGGCACTAGTACTCTGCAGAGGTCCATCGACAGCTGCGATAGCGTGTAAGAACACAAAAGCAAGGTCAGCGCTCTTCGCCTCGCCGGCGTACTGCAAGAGGCGCTCACCGACAGCGCGATCACGCAGGCACCGCGCCACCAGCGTTGGGTGCGTCGCCGCCGCCTCGCTGATGTGTACGAGCTGGGCAGCTGAGTAGCGGAGAGGCTCACCGACACCACCTCCCGAAGCAAAGGCGGTGTTGATGCCATCCATGCGAGTGGCACCGGCACCGGCGGTGGCCGCAGCGGCCGGGAACAAAAGTGCCTTTACCGCCCCCACTCCATCAAACAACAAGGCAGCGGCGGCCACCTCGCCTGTCCGCCTCCCAGCCGCTTTGTTGCCCTGCATGACCTCCACGTCGGGGCGGAGGAGCTGACGGCGCTGCCAGTTCACCACGCACTGCAGCACCTCTGCGATGGCACCACGGCGGCGAAGTTCCCGCACGATCTCCAGCTGCTCCTTTTGAAGCGCCTGTGCTGCTGCTGCTGCTGCGTTAGCTGTAAGGGGAGCGGAGGTGGTCAATGGAGTTGCAGGCGTTGGGAGAGGCGACTTGCGCAGGCTGTAGGCCATCCGCACCAGCTCGTCGCTTCGATACAGCGTGTAGTTCAGTTTATGCGATGTGGGGGGACCCGCCGTAGATGCTGAGGCGGGGTGGGTTGCAGTGGTTGTCTTTGTCGTACGCTGCCTATCTGTCCTTCTGCCGGCCAGCACTGTAGCCCTCACCGGTGGTGACTCAGCGAGCCTTGTATCGGCCGCCTCCTTCTCTGTCCGCGCCCCCTGCTGCCATGCCTCTGTGATGGTGCGGGGCAACGGCCATTCGCCGCGGATCGCCTTTAACCGTGCGCGTTGCCGTAGCGGCTGCGGTAGCCCGTCCAGCACAGCGGCTGCTCGCGCCCAGTCCCCACCCTCGCACAGGAGGCGTGCCACCGCCGCCCAGGCATGTGCGCGTTCCTCTGGTGCGCGACCGGGCGGCGGCGGTGACACGGATGGAGGTGTGGCGGACGGTGAAGCTGAAGGTGTGCACGCAGCGTTGACGTTGATGGTCTTCTCAGCCATTCCGGGGTGCGCTGCGGGTGCGAAGGTGACCTGGACGAAGGGAGCGATGGAGGAGAGGGGCATGCCACCACACTCGTCCACCATGAGCGCCATCCACGTGTGACGAGGTCGCGTTGCTGCCCACCAGCATAGGGAGCGCAGCAGCATCAATCCTGTTTTGATCTAACCCCTTTCTGTATTGAAAGCTGGTGATGGACTGTTCAATATAGAGCCGCTAGGGCAGTGCTGCGAAGAAGACATGTATGACAGTATCGAGGGGTATTCGGAGGTGATGTGTTTCATTCATTAAAAGGGAGAGAGAAGCAGCCAGCATGCGCCGATTACCAGCGAGCGTGGAAGGCTAAAGAGTTTCATTTTACAGAATTCAACGGATTACGGTCTTCAACAAAAACAAGCACTTCTGCACGCCTACGAACATTCATACGAAATCGACTGCAAACAGCTTCCGGTTCATTGCATTATTATTATAATTATTAGGTATGTCACTTTTCTTTTTTCCTTCGTTTCTTTTCAGCGCATGTACTGCCAACAAGTCATGCAAATAGAATCTTAAAAGGCATTCTACCTTCGGATAGTCAACACTTCCAAGATAAATAGGTCCTGTTTGTCTCCCCCAGATAAGAAAGACAAACTGCAGTGCGAGATCGCTCACAACGCTAACACACACACACACACACACGCACAAAAGCAAAGAAAAGAAGCACTAACGCCACTTACGCGGATGCCTCCAACAGATCCAGCGCACACCCGAGCAGCCCCGGTCCACTCCACCGCTGCGGCACCAGCACCAGGTCGGTCGGATCATCGTCGAGCTCTCCAGGCTTCAGCACCCACACCACGATCGCCTCTCCCTCATGCGTGGAGGTCTCCTTCGCCAACGCCTGCAGCCCCTCCGCAGCCAGCTCCACGTGCGTCACGATGCCGTACTGCAAGATGCGCATGCCAGGCCCAAGGCCTGCCTCCTCCGCAGGACTTCCAGCGTCAACCTTCGCCACCACCAAACACGCCGGCAGCTTTCGCACGCGCTGAACCTCCGCCATGCGCCGTGCACGCTTCTCTGCGGCGGCCTGACGCTGGCGACGCCCCGCCGCGTCCTGCACCATCTGAAGCTCTGCCTCCGCCTTGGTGCTGTCGTGCAACGCGTTGAGCAGCGCGTACATCCTTTCGCCCATGTCGCGCAGATCGTTGCGGGCGCAGTCGGCGGTGTTGCGGGCGGTACGCACTGCGTAAAGGTCGCAGTCGGCGCGTGGGAAGCCCTCGTCGTCCAGCAGGCGGCCGTGGAGACCGACAGGAGTGGAGGCGAGGTACTGAAGTGCATCTGACAAGCTGCGCTCCAGCCGTGTCTTCTCGCCGTCAAGGCGGCGCAGCTCCTGCCGCATCGCGTCTGCGTCCATCTCCTCGATGGGAGGAGTGGCACGAGAAGAAGAGGCGGTGGAAGCGGAGGAGGAGCGAGAAACGGGCGATGCCTGCTCCGCCGTGGCGTCGCCGTTCAGCGCAACTGCATCCGACATGTGTGATTACGGTTGCGCACGGAAATGGTGCTGATAATGAGAACAAAGTAAAAATAACTGCTAAATATTTTGAAGACTTATGTCAGAGCAACAGACGAGGCGTCGGAGTGGAACGTAGTTCTGGCAAATGAGAGCACTGATGATGTGCAAAGTTGCCTCTGTTGCACTTTTGGAAGTGAATAAGTGCCGTAAACTACCCAAGAAAAGATTGAGAGAGATAAAGAGAGAGAGAGAGAGAGAGTTTAACTGATAAGTTAAGAGAATAGATGAGAGGGAGGGGCAGTAAAAAAAAAATATGAATAAAAGTACCAACAGCTAAGATGGATGTTATGGAGATGCGGTTTCGGACACAATAAAACATTATTTTTACTCGCGACGGGACTCCTTGCTATGGTGTCTCCTCAACACCCTACGCAGCTTCAAGCTGCTACAGCTGCGATCTATCCCTACATCGAGGAGCGGGTATGCCTTGGCTTGGCGAAGGTTCCCTCATTCATTTTAATTCTTATTTTCTACTTGGTAGCACGCACGAAGGGGTCAGCAGGATACCTTGGATTGGTTGCCCCAAAGGATCTGTGTCGCGGTGGGCAATCACAGGGAGTGGGCAGTTGGAAAAAGTAAAAACTAAAAACTAAAAACACAGATGACTTTTTTTTTCTTTTAATCTGTGAAGATTAGAAACCAGATGAAGAAGAAGGTCCAGGAGAGTAGTAGCGGTTTTTGTTTCGGATGAAGTCGTTCATCTCGACGGAGCTTCGCGCATCATACCCATAGATCTCATCTTCCTCTTTTCATCATTACGTTCAGATCGAAAATGTCAAACAAAAACAAAAAATGTTGCTCACAACTATTTCCCTTGCATTTGAGAAAGAGAAACAATTGTTGTCCTTAGCATTGAGGGCGAGGAACTCATCATGTACACTCACAGAATCTGTGCAAGATTTATTGATTGAGTGCCGTGGACGTATTTCTTTTGTTTTTATTGTTTGTTTTACAAGCAGGATTGTCGTATATTCGATAACGTGCTGATCCTTATCTTCAAGTAGACAAGCTTCGTGCAACAAAAAAAAAGGGTTCAGGAAAAAACAAAATTGTCTTTCCACCCTCTACATCATGCTCCTCTCCCCATGGCTCGTGGAAGAGAGAGGCAGAAGAATAGAGACAGGAACGTCGAACCACCACAACAGCTGCCCATGAAAGTGTATTCCCTCTGCCCTCGCGTCACACTACGTTGCGGTTGCTCTCCGCAGTCGTCGCGTAGACGTTCTTGAGCACGGTGCCGTAGATGAACTTCATGTGATGCGTCTTCTTCGCCTCCTGCTCCGTCACGGCACGGGTGTAGGGCAGGTGATAGCTGTGCAGGAACACGTCCCGCACGGTGTGCATCGCCGTCGTCTCAAAGGCGGGCACGCATTGCGATGGGACAGCGTCGACGTTGGGACCCAGCAGGTGCACCGTCTCCGCTAAAGGGTCGCCCAAGGCAGCCGCAGCCGTCGCCTTCACCTGATGGTGCGGCGTGGCGGTTGTTGGTGGGGTGGACAGGAAAAGACCCGCGCCCGTGTTGGGCAGGATGGCGTGGTGGTACTTGGAGATGCTCTCGGCCAGGCCAGCCTCTGCACCGTGCGTCGCGGGGCTCGTCGGCAGAGCATTCCGGCTGCCCACTGGATTCGCTGAGGAGACGGTGGCCGGACTCAAGCCAGCAGTGCCAGAAGGGGCGGTGGTGGTGGTGGTTGGTGGGGACGGCGATGCTCCTTGTGGACTGCCGACGGAGGCTCCACCGGTGGTCGCCAGCCCGCCGTTAAGCAACGTCCGGCCGCCGCCACACAGGGCATCAAAGGAAATGTCTTCGAGATGCAACAGAGGCAGCAACACGAGAAGGCCGCCCAGCTGCGCACCATTTCCCGCGGCTGCAGCAGCAGCAGCAGCGGCGGCAGCGGCAGCAGCGGTGGCAGCAGTGGAGCGTCGCGTCGTTGGCAACGCACGTGAAGCCCGCGCGCTGCCGTGGCCATCGAGCCACGTACTGCCGGACTCGTCCACCGGCATCGCCGGCACCTCCTCCGCCCCGTCCTCGTCCTCGCCGGCAGCGGAGGAGCTGCGCGTCACGATGGTCAGCGTGGACGGGTCGGTGCTGCCCTCCGCCTCATCCATTGACTTGCGCTTCGTCAGCAGGTGCTCGACCACGGCGGCCATATCGCCCCGGGAGGCAATGGCGTGTGGGTTCACAAAGGCGTCCATCAGCATCGTCGAGGCGGACGGTCGCGATTCTTTTTCCTTCGTGAGGAGGCGGCGAATAAAGATGTTCATCTGCGCCGACCACCGCTCCTTGGCGTGCAGGGTGGGGGGGTCGCTGTGCGGAATCGCGAAAACGGCCCGGGCCATGTGCATGCCGAAGTGCGGCGGCTGACCCTCCGCCAGTTCGATGGTGGTGATGCCCAGCGACCAGATATCCGCCCGGTGGTCATATTCCTTCTCCACAATCACTTCAGGGGCCATCCACAACGCGGTGCCTATGAAGGTGTTGCGCCGCGACAGCGTGTGCATCAACGCGGCACTGACGCCAAAGTCGGCCAGCTTGACCTGACCGTCCTTGGTGAGGAGGATGTTGCTGCCCTTGACATCGCGGTGAATGATGAGCCGCTCATGCAAGTAGTGGAGGCCGAGAAGCGCCTCGCGGCACACGTAGGCGATGAGCGGCTCAGACAGTGGGCGGCGTAGCAGGTCGTACACGTTGTCCACGGAGCCGCCCTCGCAGTACTCCATTACAATCCACAGCACGCCGAGGGACTGGTAGGTGCCAAAGAAGCGAACGATGTTGGGGTGGTCACACATTTGCAGAATCTCCACCTCTTTAATGATGCTGTCGAGCTCCTCTTTGTCCGTGTCGCCGAGCGGGACCTGCTTGATGGCCACAATATCCTCGGTGACCCGATCACGGGCCTTCAGCACAACACCGAAGTTGCCGACACCGACGCTCTCTATGATCTCAAACTTTTCTTGCGGATCCTCCTCCCGCACGTTGATCCGCTCCAGGGCGGATAGCTTCATCATGTTTGCCTTTGCGCTGCTCTCTTTTCTTTTTCAATTTCTTTGATGTGTTCTCCAACTCAAGAGAGAGGCGGGAGAGGAGAGGGGTTGATAACAGCTAATTGTACAATGAAATTACTTTTTTTTTCTTTAAGCTGCTGTAGTAATCTACAATTGGATGCGAGCAGTAACCTGGGAAGTAAAACCCCGTGGCCTCCACTTGTTTTTTGTTGGTCTATGTATTTGTGTGTGTGTGTGTGTGTGTGTGTATGTCAATTGAGAACCCGCCTGCAAGATACGGCAATGGATGTGCACAGGATAAAGACACAGACAGATGATGCCCTTAGAATAGAGGTAGAAGTAGATAATTGAAAATTGACGCATTCATTACGCGTCTGTGAAGCTCATTTGCATTTCTCCTTCTACTTCCTTCAGAGTTAGTTGTATGCCTCTCTCCGTAGAAAGAAGATCGAACTTGTAGCGCAAAGAAGGAAGCACAGAAACGGTTCACTGGGCAGTCGATACTGTCCAGCCCGAAACCCTTGATATGAGAACTCTTCAATCTCATCAAGTCTCTCCAAAGCAGCTTAAACTGGTTAAAGAAGAAAATATATTCTTTTTTTTTTCAGTAAGCTCACAAACTCGGCTTAAAGTGTCGAATTGCGCCTTTCGAACATCATGAAATTTTAAAAGATGTCGAGAAAGAGAGAGAGAGAGAGCATCATTGCAGTGGCGATGATTAAGTAGCGACAACGCATCACACTTGAAGTATTCGTTTTGCCCTTTGATGTGTTCCTCTTTTCCTCCCTACCTCGTATTCTTCTCTTCCCCATACCCACTGAAGAATTTCTTTAAGCCTCAGCATTGAACGTTTTTTTTTTTAGCAACACATTTTTTGAAAAATGGCGCAGATACAAGAGAAAAATAAAAAATGGCAGAGGCGCAATGCGCATGCACTTCCGCTTCTACATGTACCTAAGTAGAAAGCGGGACCGCAGCCCTAAAGACTTGTAAAAAAAGTATGTAGAGGAGGTTCGCATCGTAAAGCGCAAGTAGACTTTAACCGTCATAAAACGAAAAAACAAGAAAAATAATATTGGAGTATCAAACAGAGAAAAACATAAGAGGCGATCATTTAAAAAAATATGCGCTGTAAAACTACACAGCAATATCCATTTATTTTTTTTTGAAAGGTGGAAGAAAAAATTAGAAGCTCTACAGGTTCTCAAGACGTCACCGTTTCTTAGAGTCTAAGGTGGCACGAGAATGCACCAGATAAGAACCGACAAAAACCAAAAAATAAAGAGAAAGCATTTGACCGCAGCCTACAACGTGCGAAGAAATGGCAAAGAAATAATTGCAATATAATTAATCAGCAACAGTAAACGGGGAAAACGGAAAAAATACTATTCTGGAAAAAATTAAAAGTATAGAAAAAATAAAAACACTTGCAGAGGCCGTCATGCGCTTTTCATCATCACAGCGAGAAGCTGCTCTACACGGCAACTCAAAGCGCGGCGATGAACAAAAAACAGTCATGCAAACAACAACTTCGGGCACAATCATACACCGCAACACGGTCACTAGCGCTGCCTCTTCACCCTCAACAGAAAATTCCCTTAGTCCGGCCCTTCCGCTTTCAATGTATATAAAAGAAAAACAAAAAAGGTCTCACGATCAACGACGGGCACCTCGGCCACCAGCAGGTGCTGCTCGGGCCGGCTGGACAGTGTCCTCCAACTCAGCGGCATGGAGGGAGTCCGTCGTATCGTTCAAGCTGCCGCCCAGCGGGATGAGCTTCTCTTTCACCGCATGCACGCTTTCCGCGGTCTCGTCCATCTTGCGCCTCAGTGGGTCGATGCTCGCCTTCAGCGCGGCCTCCACAAGCTTCGACACCGCCTGCACCGTCGCCTCATCCGCGCCATTGCCGTCATCGTCACCCCCCTGACCACCACCACCGCTACCACTGTTACCGCCACCGCTGCTGCCGGCAGACCCGCGAGTGCCCGCTGCATCTCCGCCGCCGGAGGAGGTGTCGCCGCCCTCCATCGCACCCAGGACGAGCGACCTGGCGATCGGGTAGAAAGTGACGTCGCGGAATGCAATCTGCTGATTCACGTAGGCCTCCTGTCCGGTGTAGGACTCCGGGTCCTTCTCGAAGAGGTAGTGGAGGAAGAAGAGGTACTGCCACATGTTGTGCTCCTCGTTGATGTGGGTGTCGTAGGCGCCGAGCTGCACAACATCGAAGACATTGCGCTCGATGCCGCAGATGAAGCACTTCTTTTCTTGATCCGTCTTCACGAACTGCTGCTCCTGGCGGTACTGCGCAAGGCTGTCGATGATCACACCGAGGAAGAGGTTCAGCCCAATCAGGTTCACCACAACGTAGTAGCACATACGATAAAACTCCGTCCAGTAGCCGTAGCCGTCCTTGGAGTAGTAGATGGGCCAGTCCATTACGTCGCCAATGCCGCCGCCGCTGCGCAGGGTGTCCACGTGCACGAGCCAGCACTGCGACAGGGTGTAGCAGTTGAAGCCGTTGTTACGAACGCCGAGCGGGCTGATCAGATCCGAGAACTTGTAGAAGGAGATGTTCGCCCCGAAGACGATCAAGACGAGCAGCAGCGCCAGGGTCAGCACGAGCGACGCACAGTTGTGCGCCAGTGCGGTGAAAAGTTTCGCCAGGACCGGGCTGCTCAACGAGATTTGCACTAGCTGCAGGGCATACCAGATGCGGTGCTGCACAAATCCCATGATGCTCTCAAAGAAAAAGAAGGCCTGCAACAGAAAGAGAACGTCGGTGAAGATATAAAAGAGACTGTAGCAAACGTACTCGTACCACGCCGGATGCATCGCCTCCTCGCCGCGCTGCAGCACCTCCCCGCGGTCTGCGGCGATGTCGTTGTCTGCGTGTTTGGTGAGCTGCGTCGCCTTGGTCGACCTCCACGACTGCCAGCCGATCTTGTAGCTCACCATCGCAGGACCAAAGAAGGCGTGAATGAGCGAGACGCCCTGCACGCAGATGTTCGCGATGCCAAGCCCGCGAAGTGCTCGGTTGATGCCATCGCTCGTGCCGTCCGTGTAGGGCGAAGTCGGCGCACGAATGCCGATGATCATGACGAGGTTGATCGCGAGGACAACAGCCAGCCCCACCGCGTTGATCTCGCTGCTAAAGAAGTTGAGCATATAGAGAACCAGGAAGCGGCGTAAACGAGCGTACCACGCCACCTCAACAATCATCTCCGACGTTCTGTTGAAGAAGTACTGGATGCGCTCATTGTCGCTGGTGCGCACCGCTGAGGCAATGAGATCAACTTTGCGGTAGTGCAGCAAGTTGTCCAGCGCGGCGCTCAGCACCCGGAAGTACACTCGCTCGAGGCGGCCGTCACGCACCACCTCAATCTTCGCCAGCTTCGTCGCCACCTGTCGGTAGGTGCGCGTCTTGCGCAGAACCTGCCGGATGCTCTGACCTTTCTTGTCCACAAACTCGTCAACCCCGCGCGTCACACCGCTCTTGCTCTGGGCCCCGCCGCCGGTCCTCCGCGCGCGCGTAATGGCCAGCGTGTGCATGTCGTGACAAGCGCGAAAGAATGTGTAGATGCTCACCGCCGGCGCCAGCTCATCCTGCAGCTCCTCCCGCCCCGTCGGGTAGTCGGAGTGGATGTAGTCTCGAATATACCGCGCCAGCACAGCGCGACAGCCCCCCACATCGCCGCGAATGAGACTACGGCTCTGACACCGCACAATGGGTCCGTGCCGTGCCTCGTAAGCTGCTGCGCTTCTGTCCATCGACCGCCCCAGCACCGACAAGTCCACCGTGGAGATCAGCTTTGAGGCGAACTCCGAGTCATCGCGGCCCTCGATCAGCGCCAGCAGCGTGGACAGCGCCATGGTCTGCAAGAGGTTGCGACAGCGCCGCTGCGTCTCCTCCACCTCGGCTGCCTCGCTGAGCTTGCGGTGCTTGGGACCGAAGCGGGACTCGTGCCACGGCACCCGACGCGCCACCGTCTCCGTGCTGGTGAAGACAGCGTCTGGGTTGCCGAAGGGGTCGTACTCGGACAAGAGCAGGGTGAGATAGTCAGCGGCGTTGTACGCGACGAAGGTGTCTTGGTTGATGAGGCACGGGCCTTGCAAAGCCTCTGCGATGGTGGAGAGCAGCTGCAGCATGAATTCTGACGTCGCCTCGTTCGCTGTCTTGGGGGCCATAGATAGCAGCTCCACCAGCGACTCCACCACGTTCACGGAGATGTTGTTGTCGGGCTGACTAACTAGGTAGGTCTGCAGTGGACCGTACTGCCCAGCACACAGCAGCTGCAGCAGCTTCAGCTCCAATCGGCAGTTAGACATCTGCTTCAGGTAGTGCACGGCCTCAGACGGTGTGCTGCCGTTCGCCAAGGCGTGGTAGTAGGTGCGCAGCTCGTCCTTAAAGTCGCTGAGGTGGTTGCGCAGAATGAAAAAGAGCTGCTCGTTGGCGCTGCGGCGACAGTAGCTGTAGTAGCACTCCTGCATACCGCGATGCCCCTTCGTCAGCAACGTACACCCCGCCAGCAACGCCGCACGCTGCACGTCCTGCTTGCCGTAGCCCACGAACTCGCCCACCATGGCAAGGAGCGGCAGCGGAACCTCCAGTGACTTGTCGCCGGCCCACCGCGCCAGGAAGGACTGCCGCGACGGGACAGGCGTCGTAATCGTGATGCAGGGCTCATCGGCGTCCATCAGGTGCAAAGGGAGCAGAGCGCTGTCGTCCAAGGGGTTGTTCGGCATCAGCACCACCAGCTGCCGCACCAACGTTAGGATCGCCACAAGGTAGGTGCGCTGCAACGACGGCATCACTGTAAAGAGCAGGCGCGTGAAGATGGTGCCTCGAGCGCCGGAGCGGAGGAGGATGCCGGCCGCGGAGAGGAAGCAATTCTCCTCAGCCATACGGGGATCACCCCGAAAGCGCTCCTGGAGAAACGTCGTCCACCGATTCGTAAGGACGTGTGCGCCATCCCGCTCCCTCTCCAGGTCCAGCTCCTGCGCGTTCATCGTGATGGCCACGCCGGGAGTCACAGGCGTCTGCACCTTGGCGTCCGCTACGGCCGCGCTCAGAGGGGTGACCGTCTTGTCGACAGAGTCCACGTACGCATCCAGCTTTCCGCACATACTCGCAAACGCCTCCCCACGCCACCGCGCCGTGCCTTGGAAGCCGTTGTCCTTGGCCACCCGCAGACAGCCGCGTAGCGCCGCGCATTGCTGCTGGGTCCAGTGCGTTTCAGGGAAGGGTGCGGTGGAGATGCTCGCTGCCCTCGTCGATTGGGGCCGCGCCGTTGTCGGTTCTGGTCCTGCCAACGGTCCCGCTGTCTCCGTCGGCTGCATGGTGGCCTCCAGCGCCGGGGGATCGAGCACCTGCTGCATCACGTCGCACAGCGAGTCCACCAGCTCGTTGATGACGACGCCGAGCTGCGTACGGAGGCGGTTGGAGAGCTGCGAGATGCCGCTGCGGTACCGCGCACACACGCGCTGCACGCACGAGCACAGCGAGCCGAAGAAGAAGTCCTCGTAGGTGCCGCGACCAAAACGTGCCTCGTCCACCTCTTCCTCGGTCTCATTGCGTGGCAGGCACCGCAGCACCGCGTCCTCACGCCGCTCCAACTCCTCGTCGATCTCAGAGAAAACGCAGGTGCCGCCCAGCAGCTGCAGGTACCGCACCGCGTCCATCATGCACAGCCGCAAAAAGTCAAGAAAGTCGCGGTGGGCGAAGAGCGAGGGCACGGCCGCCGCGTCATCCAGCACGAGCGCCTGCAGCAGCAGCACGTACGGAGAGCGGAAGTACACAGGCAGCATGGGGTCTATCGTCACCTGCAGTACCGCGTCTAAGCTGTTCTGGCCAAAGACCTCCTGGCGAATCTCCTCCGGCTTCACGAACTCGTTCTTGTGCGCCACAAGGAAAAGCAGACGGCACATTTCCAGGTGGGTCGCAACACGCCCCGTCACCGCGTAGCAGTCATCCGAGGTGAGGAGCTTCTCCCGCAGCTCCCGGCCCTGGTCGCTGCACCAGCTGTGCCGCAGCTGAATACGGCGTTCCGCCTGCTGGTCCGACACGATGGCCCGCCACACCTGCTGCTGCCGGTGTGCCGTTACGTGACTCGAAGCGCCGCGCGCCACCAACCAGTCGCACAGAAAGTCGATGGCGGTGGCTGTCGAGTGCTGCAGGTAGAGACACTTCAACACATCCGCGAGCAGCGCAGGGGACATCTGAGCTCGATCGTCGTCTTCGGACACAAACAGTGTGCGCAGTAGCGAGATGTAGTTTGTGTTTTGGTACACTAGCGGCGAGGCGTCCACCACGGCTTCCCGCAGCTCCTCCCGCACGCGGACGTTCTGCGCCATCGTCTGCAGCAGCGTGACAGTTTTAAAGGCGAGTTGCCGACTTGCCTCGCGCAGCGGCACGGTCAGGCGCGTCAGCATGCGAACGAGCTGCAGCGGCACCCCAACATGCCGCATCATCGACAGCTTCTCTGCCACCGCGCCGTACTCGGTCTTGGAAAGGAAGCCGTCTAATGCGTCAAGAGCAGCGTTGGCCAGGACTACCGTGTTGGATCGCTTGAAGGACTTCCTCGCGAGCTCATCCAGCGCGATGGAGGTGCGGTTGATGGCTGTGTAGAAGTCGATGCTCTCCTCCGACGTCAGCAGCTGCACGCGCATCGCCGTCGCGTGAAGCTCGTCCAGGAAGTTGGTCACGCGAAAGAAAAAGCAGATCACCTGGCGCTGAATCATCGAGCTGCGACTGCGGTTTGCCAGATCGAGCAATGCACGAAACATCTCGGCGACAGGCGTCAGCTCGGCCCTCGGCTTGCGATTTTCCGCCGCAAAGAAGCTGCTGGCGTCGCGACATGCTGAGGCGTTCGTCTCCACTGTGGCATCCGTGTCCGTGTCCGTGTCGTCCGCCACCACAAGCGTCCCGTCCTTCTCACCCGCGCCGCCCCTCGCTGTGGCGATCACGCTCAGCGCCGTGAGCTGGCTGTACGTCGCGGGGGGCTTCTTCAACCGGAAGCAGTCGACCAGCTTCAGCGCCTCGCGTACCAGCAGGACGTCCGTCAGGGTGTTCATAAGCCGCAGCGCACGCGACTTGCAGTCGTAGACGGATTGCACTTCAAGGTAGGTGCGCTGGTCGTCGCAAGCCGGGTCGACGCACTTTACCATCAGTCGCAGCAGCGTCTCGTACTCGTTAAGCTCAAACGCGCCGACGTTCACCAACGCGTCAGCCAGGTTTAGCACCGACAAGTACTCTTCCACAACGTTCTCATCACCGCTCATGAGGGTGCGTCGCAGGTAGCGCACGACCAGCTGCTTCGCCGTCACCAGCTCCTCGGGCACGGTGCGCATCGTCATCCGGAACGCCGTCAGTGCCGAAGGCTCTGAGCTACCTTTGCGTGAGACCACGCAGCGGATGTTTTGAATCTGCTCGCGAATGTTGTGGGCCCCCTCGACGTCCATCATGACGTTGGAGAAGAGCTCCAGCAGGGCGGCGTGCAACTGACGCGGCAGTGCCTCGCTCTTCAGCGTCTCCACCATCACCAGGCGCGGGATCCACTCGAAGATGAAGGGCTTGCTGGTCGACATTCCCTTCCCAAAGGCAAGCGCTGCCAGTAGACGGATCTGTGCAACGAGGTAGGGCACCAGCAAGTCCTTCACTTCTGGCCAGTCCTGCATCACCACAGAGAGTCCCTCCAGCGGGAAATAGGTCAGAGCAGCGACATCTTCGGCGTCGGCAGCGCGCTGCAGCAGCTCGCCCAGTTTGTTGTTCTTGGCGCGGAACTGCGTGGAGGTGGCGATGGACAGCGAGTCGCCGCTATCTGGCTCCGCAAAGAAGGAGTTGGGGATGCCCACCATCACCACTTCCCGCCCAAGTCGGAGCGGGGACTCGACGGCCGCCTTTGGCGATGACGGTGACTTGGACCCACTTGCCGTCGTTTTGGGACTCGATTTGGTGCTCTTCGGCTGCTTCATCATGCGCAGCGGGTTGCCGAGCCGCAGCCTGCCAATGCCAACGCCGGACGTCGGCTCGTCCTCACTCGACGCCTCACTGCTGTCGTGGACCACGACAGAATCCAGCCGCTCAGCCGACTGCGGAAGGCTTTCCGACAGCTGCGCCAGCAGGATGTCGCGTACGTCTTGCGCGACGGGCATCCGACGCACCGGGCACAGCAGGCGCTGCGCGACCTCACGATTCTTAACGAAGAAGTCCAAGATGACGCGCTGGGCCTCGACCATGCCCTCCCCACCGCAGCACGCAAAGAGCTGCAGAATGTGGACCACATCGGGCTCACGCCCGCGCTTGGCCAGCATGTCCAGAAAGAAGTCGAGGCGGTGGCGCGCCATTGGCAGCTCAACGTAGGTTGGGTTGTCCTTGTAGAAGGTGGCGAGACAGCGCAAGGCGGACGGGGCGTGACGCGTGCACTGCATCACGAAATCAGCGTAGTCCTTCAGCGCCTCGGCGTAGCGAGGTCGGTTGTACAGCAGCAGCCGGACGAGCTGAAAGCAGGTATCGACGAGGTCGCCCAGCTCGCTGTACCGCATGGGGACGAAGGAGGAGGTACCCGTCCTGCCGCCCAGCGCAACCGGTGATACCGGTGCCGGCCGCTGCGGCACCGGGGCCGTCGGCGCGAGCGAGGGGAGACGTTTGGCAGCGCTCTTCACGGTACACGCGCCGTCGGGCTTTCCGCTTTTTTCCTCGCCCTCCTCCACCGCCGTGGTCGCTTGGGGGTAGACCATGTCCAGCGACGACAGCTTCTCGGGGCGTACGTGCGGGCACTCCAGCGTTGCCTTCACCACCTGCAGTGCCAGCTCGCCAACGCCTTGCTGGAAGACCTTTGTCTGCCACTCGGGGTTCAGCACACCCCCACCAGCGTTGCGGGCGTTCATGAGCTCCTCGGAGGCGTCCTCTGCGTCGGGGCCGGCCGCACGATGGCAGAGCTGCTGCAGCTGACGCAAGTTCTCGCGTGCCTGGCGGACCTGGAATGGATTGCCCACGCCCTTCGTCATCTCCGCCACGTAGCGCTGCAACGGCGGGAGGAGTCCGCGGATCATGTACAGCTCCTCCAATGCCTTGGGCTGCAGCCGCCGCACCTCCAGCCCATCCCGCATCGACTTCAGCCCCTTGCCCAGCAGCTGCACACTGCCGTAGGTCTTGACGCGGTGCGCCAGCGAGGCCACCGTCGTCTCAGCGTCAAGCGATTCCTCGCCGTCCGTCAGGACAGGACCGCCAGCCACCACCCACACCTTGCGGTTTTTGTTGTTCATGCAGCTGAGGAAGACGCGGCCGCCGTTGGCCAGGAACTCGTCGCTGGTGGAGGCGGCGCTGTGCAGCTGAAACAGCGTCCCCGGGGCCTTTGCCTTGGCGGTGAGCGACATGGCGTACGTCGCCTGACGCGGTGGTCGGCCCCCGGCAGCGCCGTTGCGTGCACCGGTGAGACGAGTGGGACTCATTGCTTCCTCCCCGGGAGCAGCGGACCCACCACCGCCCGAGTAAGCAGCCCCCTCGGGAGCATTCCCATCGATCAGATCCGCAGCTCCGCCCAGGCCAGATGCGTTGGTAGGGGAGGAAGGAAAGTTCGATCCTGCCGTCGCGTTGCTGGCGAGGCCTGCGTCTGGCGCCACAATCGCCGGCACCTCGCCACACTGCAGGTACAGTCCGGAGGATAGCGACTTCAGTCGATAGAAGTCACGCACGCCGCGTGTGCGCAACGCACCGCCCTTTCGCGCATCTGCGCCTTCGACCACAAACAAGGAGAGGTAGCTGACCTCCTCCTTCGATGCCGCGTACCACGCCACGGTCTGCTCGTTGTTTGTGGTTGCCTCGTTGGCAGCTGCGTCGTCCTCGTCTGGCATGTGCGAGTCGGGGGTGCGTAGGACGCACATTTTTTTGGCCGGGTCAGCGAGAATGTACTTGTGCTCCTCGGTGTGCAAGAGGGTCACGCAGTCACCGCAGCGCAGCGGTGGTACTGTCGAAGGCGGGGAGGTGTCCCCATCGTAGAGGCACATGAGAAAGCCCTGAAGGTCCTCGCCCACGCTCACCTCAAGGAAGCAGCTATCCGCGGCCTCGTCATCCACGTCGGGGGCCACGTTCAAGTATCGCTCGCCATCCGCGGCCTGCAGTACAATCGGATCTCCGTCCACGACCGGCTCACCCTCAACGCGCAGTCGGTAGCGCGGCATGATGCGCCAGCGCTCCATCTTCAGCGTGTTCTTGCCTCTCTTCTCCAGCAACACACGCAGGTTGCCCTTCATGCCCGCTGCGTGGCGCTCCACGTGGTAGCTCAGCGGCTGCTGATGGGAGTAGTGGAGGAGGCGAACCGTGTGGCCGTACTTGACGATGTCGCCACCGGCACGGCGGCTCACGCTGGCCTCGACCGGATCCCCACGCTGCAGGAGGAAGGCTGTGTGCTCATAGCGCAGTGGCCTTTCGCTGGAGTCGCACTGCAGACCCACCGGTGCCTCTGCGGAGGCGGTGGCCACGACGTAGCCATCGAGGGACTGCTTATAGAGGTTGATAAGACAGCCGTAGCGCAGCGGCTGTGTGATGGATGGGGTCGCCATCAGTGAGGGGGGGGGGGATGCAAAAATGTGAAGGAGACCGAAGTTAATGAAAACAGCCAAAGGAGTTACTGTTAGTATTCGCTTCCTGCTGCTGCACTAACGCGCCAAGAAGTAAAAGAGGCTAATTATTTTTCTTTTATGTTGTGTTGTTGATCTGTTCTTCCACTTTCGCTACGACAGAACTGTCAAAAGCCAATTGTGAATACAAAGGCGATAAGAGTACAGTGCTGACGATGTGGTCGGCTGAAGTTCTATTCTGGCAGCTCGTCGTTGCCTCCCTTTAAATTCGAAACACACGCTTCCTCACCGAGACGAGTGGACAGGTATACAACGCCCTTCTGCTGGGCTATCTCTCTCAAAGAAAAAGAATAAAAAATAATATCAAGTAGAAAGCGTGAAGAAACAAATCTGATTAAATTTACAATAAAAAATAAAAACCGTTAATGTGTTTCGCCCAAATATGTCATAAATGTTTGTTTGTTTGTGTGTTTTTTGCGCAGGAATAGAGAAAAAAAAAAGATTGTATGGTATGTTGCTCAAAAAAAAAAAAATAGAAGAGGAGAAGTATACAATTTTCTCGGCGGACAGGACTGCTGTGGCGATGAGAGGAGATTCGACGCCTAAAGGATGAAAGTCAGCGCGCGGTTGTGCAGTCGCTCACAACACAAAAACACTTCCGCTTCTTTTTTCTTTTTATAAGTTACCTTTAGATCTTTTCTCCTCGCCTTTTCGCGCAGCTCGATGGATTCCTATCTTGAAAAAGAAAACGGATTCCTGTGATCCCCACACGTGAAGAGCAAAAGAAAGAGAGAGAGAGAGAGTGAAATAAATTGATTGTGAAGGCTTGAGGTTGAAGGGTTTCATTGAACCTATGGGTCATGACGCAGTTCGTATATTAGTCCCGTTTGCGCATTCTGCATTTGTGCTGGCGTGAAACGAATACGCAGCAGAATGAAAAAAAAAAGGAAAACCAATTGCAGTAAAGAGCGCACACCAACGTGACGGAACGAAGGACGTAGGTGAGAAGGGATATCCCTTCTACTGTACCATACGTCGAAAGGCGCATATACCAGATCGCAAGGCACACTTGACTCCTCACTCCTCTTGTAGTTGACAAGCCGAGAATAGCGTGAATGCCTTAAGTGCTTACTTAATATTTATATAGTTGTTGTTTAATAACATTATACTAGTCTTAATTAGCAAGGGAAACAAGACGTGTAAATTGCAATTATCCTGCTTTTCTTTTTCCACAACAAGCAACAAACTTAGAAGGGGTTGAACGCACCTCCTTGGCACAACGCATATCACTGCGCCACTCGTTCTCCCTCTAGCCCTTGCTTCACAGGTCACTGTCGAGCTTCGGCTTCTTCGCAAGGGGTTCCACCTCCACTCCATCTGGAGCACTCCCTGAGCCAGCCGTTGCAAGCAGGTGCGTCCAGAAGGCCTCGGGCAGGGTGAAGCTCACACAAATCATGCGCTTCGTTGGGGCAACGTCACGCACCATCAGCACCTCCTCCACATTCTGCGGGGGCAGTGCGTAACCGAGGTTCTTCTCACACTGTGCCACGGCATCCGCCAAGAGATCCTCCGCGGCGGAGAAGCAGTAGACGTGAAACAACACTCGCTTGTCAATTGCGCTGATATCCACACCGGGCGGCAGGCGATTCCAACTGGCGTTTGTCGCCTCACCCGACTCCGTCGTCGTCGCAGCCACCTTGTCCGGCCGAAGCGGCTGGAAAACGTCTAAGAACTCGACGGCAATCGCAGGCAGATTCATCGTGACGTGGCGACGACCAACAGGTTGCTCGTTTGTTGCCGCTGTTGGTGCACTGCGCTCATGCGAGCTCATGCCCATAACGCTCTCGTAGAGCACCGTGTTCATAAAGGCACGCCCGTCCATGTTGTACACACGCATCAGTGTCGCCGGCACGCGGTTCAGTTCTGCGTTGACGGTCATGTACTGCGCTGCCACCGGGTTCAGATCGTTGGCGAACACGCGCACGCCGTTCCTCGCAGCGGGGACGGCGAAGGGTCCGATGCCGGCCATCACATCAAAGAGGCTATCACCACGCTGCATCGCCTCCACCAACCGCGTGTGCTCGAAGCTCAGACGCGAGTTCCAATAGACGCGGTTGTAGGGCACGCGAAAGGTACACCCATGCTGACGCAGCGTGGCGGTGAGCATGCGATTCAGTCGGGCATCCTGCGGGGATACATCGGAGGAGGAAGCCTCAGCAGACAGCAGCTTCTTCTCGGCGGTGGTGAGCGCCACCACCGTGCCCGCTGTCGACGACGAGGCGTCGCCGCGGGTGCGCTCCCCACTGTCCGCAAACGCCGCAGCGCGTTCGGCGATGATGTCCATCTTGAATTCGCGGTACACGCTGCTGATCGAGTCGACCTTGTTCACGACGACATCCACCGTCTCGTTGCAGTCAAGAATGACCTGCCCAATCACGTGCCCGTACGGCACATTGGCTGCGGAGAGGTTGACGTGGGCGATGTGCCCGACCTGCTCGAACCCGCTCAGCGCCACCACCGCGGCGTCCTCCTGCACCGGCAGCACCATCGACAGCAGCTCTGGCATCGTGTAGTTCTTATGGGTGAGACTCACCTGTTGTGTGGTGAAGCAGACCTGCACTGGACCCGCAAGTGGAGCACGCGTCTTTGCCTGCTGCATTGAAGATGAAGAAGAAGAAAGAGGAGCGGCGCCGCGCAGCCCCTCGTGGATGTGCTGGAGAAGGGCGGCCGCCTTAACAGACAAATTCTTTGCCGCAACCGCAGCATCCAGTGTCTCTTTCACCTGCGTGTCGGGCACCCCGGCACCGAGCGTGTAGAGGTGCGTGCTGTTCGCGCAGTCAACTGAGGGCAGCAACAGATCGTCCAAAGAAAGCGCGCTCGGGTCCAGCAAGCAGGTCTTGCACGGACCCTTCACGTAGCGGCGCACACCGTCAGCCACGGAAGACGCGTCTCCCTCCGGTTGATGTATCCCGGGAGACTCTGTTGTTATCCCTTCGCCTGAGCCACTCGACGAAGGCACGCGGAAGTCAACACGGAGAAGAGACGTGTCCAAGGGAGTCGACGACGATGGCACTGCAGAGGTCGTCTCTTCCGCAGCAGCGGACACACGCATGGGGACAGCCACAACATCCGCCACGTTGCGCACGCCGCGTTTGTGATACAGCATGCCACGTAGGATGCGCAGCAGTGCACCGGAGGCCGGCAGCGGCTGATACACCAGCGCAGCAAGCGTAACCGTGGAGACGACTTTGGTGCGGTAGCTCTCTGGCGCCGCGTCGGGGGCCACTGGAGAGCGTTGCACTTCGCCAACCATTTAGAATAATGGTATTGCAGTTTACGCTATTTTCTTTTTCCTTTTCAAGTCTCCACACGACCGTTAAAGAGATAAATGTATATATTGGAAAACGATTCGCTTCATCAAAGGAGATAAATTGAAGTTATAGAGGTGTGTGTCAAGATAAGATGTCAAGATCGTTTGATCAATTAAGAAAAGCGTAAATGGAGAATAAATGGAGATTGAAAGACGGGTAGGTGTTGTGAAATGAGGTGAGCTTACCTGCGACACTTCACAGCAGATAGAGTACAACAATATCAGCACTGTACGAGCTTTGCGCTTCGGTAAATCGCCAATACTATACTTTCAATTGGTATACATATTTTTATCAATTCTGTGTGGCGCATTGGTCCTTCATGATATCACCAAGCAGACACCGACACCGTGCTTGTGGTCGCATGCAGAGCGCAATACTCGGCAGCGCCAAGCACAACCCGTTCACGAAGGATTTGTACAAAAGGAGCAAAAAGAAAAGTCTCCAGGCCTTTTCCCAAGAAGTGGTGCGTGTTCTTCGCACCGCCGTTCGCTGCCTTCCTCTCGCTCTCACATCCAGCAGGCACACACTACGTTTGATTTTAAACTCTCAGAGCACGTCGACTATCACGCAGTGTAGTCTACCGCCTTGTAAGAGGTCACCACATTGGCATTCATAAAGGGGTCCAGACGGTCGTCCACATTGAACATATAACTATTTGTTGTTGTGTTTGGTTAAATAATTTTTTTTTTTTTTACCGAGGACAGTTCTAAATTGAAGTGTTCGGAGTTCAACACAGCGTACGCAAAAAAAAAAAAAGGAGGATCGGCAACGGAGTCAAAAAGAACAAACAAACTAAAACAAATATTTTTTTTTTTTTAAGTCAAAGTAAACTGAAAGCAAGTAATGAGACTGGGGAAAATAACGGCAGCGACAGCAGGTGATACCTAATCAAATACATATATATATATATATATATATATATGCATCCATCAAAGACAATATCATAAGAAAACAGTGTCTTGTGCTCCCCTTTTATTGTTTGCGGAAGGAAGCGGGGGAGTGAGTTTAGATCCACACACCTCCCGCACTTTGAGTACAGCTCTAAGCGGCACCACAGCCCTTCTCTCTCTTTCTCTCTCTAGACAAAAAAAAGATAACAACAACAGATGTTGTCACAAGGAGCCGCCTCACTGCAAACGTAAGAACAAAAATGATGACAAGAAAAGAGATAGGACAACTGCAAAGGCGTATGCAGCGGCAGCGGCGTAGAGGCCATGAGCTGAAAATACACATAAGAAGAAATATATATTTTTGTAAACCACCGCTGGAAAGACAAATGTGTGTGTGTGTGTGTGTTGCACAAAATAAAGGGGCTTAGCGCCTTAGAGAAAGCCCGTTGTGCAGTTTAATCCTTCTTTTTTTTTTGTGGTGGTGGTGGTGGTGGTTGAGGCGCAGGTGACAAGTGACAGACGTGTGCTTACACGCAAAACAGACCAAAAGACAAAAAAGAAACAACCAGATGCGCTGTCAACTCTCTGTGCCGCAGCTCTCTTTCTCTCTTCATCTTCATCGCTCCCACGCAGCCAACATAAACGAGAAGGAGGGCAATACAGAAACGAGTAATAGAGAGAGAAGGAGATTCATTTCACAAAACGACGCCGCACGCAAGGGAAACAGAACAATGATCCCGATAGGACGCTCTAAGAAAACTAGTATGTGCACGCACATGCATAGCACATGGTCAAAGAAAAAAAAGTTAAAAGCTGTGAAACGTAGGAATAGAGGTGCCGAAGAACGCAAACAAAAAAAAAGACAACGCTAGTAATGCTTTGGTGCTACTCATGCAGTAGATGTGCGTCACGGCATCGAGGAGTCTGTCCCTTTCAGATGCGTTGTGCACCACGCTACACCGGTATCGGATCTATTCCTATGCACACACGGAAAATGGAGAGAAAACATTAAGGCCCAGCGCCTCGTGCGGAAACCAAAAGGAACGACAGAGCGCAAGCTGAAAAAAGGAAAAATGATAAACGCAAAAAAAAAGGTCCACGAAAAAGAAAGCCTCATTTCAAACAACGTAAACAGTTGTCATCAACTATGCCTACGCACACTGCTATTGGCAAAAGGATGTGGACCCAACATTGCAAGCGTGCCTAGCGCATCTGTGGAGGGAGCTGCTTCTTCAGCGGGTAAAGAAAGAAAATCACCGTGACACCATGCAAGATGATGGGTCTCCCCTTCCTTCCCGTATCAGCTAAGCTGCCCAACACGTGAGACAGTGTGTGAGGGATACGTGAGCGATAGTCCTTCAGAAGGTGCTCTGACGACGACCGGAGCTGGTTTCGTGCACCCCGGCGACAGAGTTCAGCCGACGCTGCGTGGGCGAGACGTTGCGGGTGCTCAGCGCAGCTCTGGCTCGCGTCAGCGACGATGGTATTTTGCAGTTCACCGTCTTGTAGCACGCCTTGATCTTGCTAAGAGTGTACTGCGACTTCTGGCGAACCTGGTGGCACGCTGCGCGCGTGCTACTCGTGCTGTACATGCTGGGAATATCCGGCTCCGTGCTATTCACGTATTGCAAGAACTCCAGGATGCGTCCCACACCACTCTCCAGCACTTCCTTGCTGGGGGCGTCCATGTACGTCTGCCGCACCACCGACCGCGTCACCCGCTCCGTGTCAGACATGAAGTCATCAATGAAGTCCGTCATGAACTTCTGGCAGTGCGCGTTCAGCTCGTCGTTGATGCGGAAGTACGTCTCAGCCGTGGCGTTGCTCGTGCCACCCAACACAGGTGCGGCGCTGCTGCCACGCAGACCAGGAATTTGGCCAGGCTTGGCAGCGGCAGCGACCACCGTAGCACCCGCCAAGCCAGCGCCGTTGCCCTGCGTGGGGCTGCTGCGGCGACGGCGGATGCTCACACGCTGCGCCGCGGACAGCCCAGCGGTGCCCAGCGGACCTGAGCTGAACGCCCCTGCGTCCATCGCAGCCGCCGCGTCCTCGTTGCCGAGCTCCGGTGAGCGCTGCCGCTGCACGCTGCCGTACACCTTAGAGCGACGGGTGCGTGGGACACTGCTGGAGACCCGCGACGTCGCCAGGCGATGCGGTGTGGCCATCTCACGCAGCTGCGCACTGTCGGAGCGGTGGAACGATGAGGAGGCGCGTCGGGTCACCGAACCAGAGGACGGCAGTGGGCGGTTCACTGCGCTGACCGACTCGCGACGGAGGACGCTGCGGCGGTTGCCCATGCTGCCCGCTGCGGGGCTGTCCTCCTCCAACGGGTCCGCGTGGCGCGACAGCGAGGCCTCGTAGTCTCGCGACACAGAGGAGCGCCGCTCTGATGCTGCCGCGCTGATCCGGACGGCCTCGACACGCTGCCGCGGCGGTGACTTGCCCACCTGCGTGGCGCCGTGCACGACGACGTCGCGCTCAGGCGTGGTAAAGCGCTTCAGCTTGGCGTGTGTTTGCTGCGGCGATGCGGAGCGCTCGTGGTGGACGGCGGCCAGCACCGGGTGGACGCGCACGAGGCTGCGCCGCGGCGTGGGGACGGAAGCGCTGGCAAGACGCTGCTCACCTCGGCGCACCGAGGCGTGCGATGGCGCGGCGCCGCCGCCACCGCTGCTCGCCGTCTTCTCGAATGCTGCTCCGGAGGAGGTGGCTGTTGGGGTTGTTGCCGCAGACGCTGTGGAGGACTTTGGCAGGGCTCGCTGGAGCAGCGGGGCGGGCGACGTGGACGGCGCGGGAGAGCTGGCCGTGGTGATCGATGCTGCTGCTCCTGTTGATGCTGGCGGTGTCGGTGGCGGGAGCATAGGTGGCATGGCCTGGCTGCCCAGCTCCATCGAGCCACTGCTACGTCGCTGCGCCACCTCCATCGTGGTGCGGTGCTGCGGTTGCTCTTCCTCTGCTGGCGCCAGCGGTAGACGCTCCTCTGAACGGCCGATGGACCGTCGGCCCAAGGCGGCCACGGCAGCAGCGTACGCCGACTGCGGCGAGCCTGAGGCGGCTCGCGAGCGTGGACGCACCACCTCCTCGCTCTTCAGTGGCAACATCACCGGTGAGGGCTGCGCGCCGAGGCTAGGGCGACGGCCACTGACGCTGGCGCGGCGTGTAGCGGCCGGACCAGCTCGACGCGGTTGCGACGTCGACGTGGTGGCCCCAGCGTTGGCGTCTTCGGAGTTTCCCGTCTCTTTCCCGATGGCGGCACCGTCCTGCAAGTCGCCGTCATCATCGTCGGTGTTGTTATTGTTATTGTGGTTGTTGCTGACGTCGCTGTGGCGAGCACGAAGACCCAGACTGAAGGGGTGTGACGCGCGTGCACCGACCAAGCGACCGCGTCCTCCCTGCATACCTGCGTCGTTCGGGTCACTCCCAACGGAGCCGCCGATGTCTGTCAGCGAGGACGCAGCGGCGGTAGCAGCGGTGGTTGGATCGGTGACAGCTGCAAAGGTAGGCACCGACGTTGACGTTTGAGCCCTGGGAGAACTTGCCGTTACCTTCGCCACCGCCGTGGGCGTGGCGCCGTTCGAGGTCGTGACCGAGTTGGTATCTGGTGGTGCGGTCGAGCTGCCACTGCTGGCGGGATTGAGGTGCGACGGCGCAATCGCGTTGGACGAGAGCTTCTCGGAGTCCAGCGCGGGAGGAAAAGCGGGTGCCGGCGCGGGAGTGGGCGTGGGCGGAACTGGCTGTGATGTCAGCGATGCGGAGAAGGACGTCGCAGGGGCGTTTGGCGCGGTAGCAGGCGTGAGCACGGAGGCGGTGGCGCTGCTCTCGCGAGGGGAAGAGCGAGCGGGGCTCGGGTGCGGCGGGCTGCTCGTGCGTGCGACATCCTGCAACACCGTGACCGGTGGGCTGGCGGGGGAGGCGGCGGGGGTGCTCGTCGTCGCCATCGACGCGGCGTTCTCCGCACTCTCCGCACGTTGGGGGGACGAGGACGGTGCGTGTGAGCTGTCGCGCGCTCGTCGGGCGTGCACGGGCACGAGGTGGGTGATGGCGGATGTCGCGGGCGGTGACATCGACGGTGACTCCGACACACGTGAGGGACCGTTGTCTTGGCGGGCGGATGTCTCAGGTGCAGACGGCGCAGCAGCAGCAGGTGCAGCAGGTGCAGGAGAGGTCGTCGTGATCGTCGGCGTGGTCGCCGTGTCGTCCGCAGGACTCGTGCTGGAAGTGGTGACAGTGTCTGCCTGTACGTCTTCGGTCGTGCGTTGCAGGTAGCACGCCGTGCTCTTCGTGTTCAGCTCCTTTTCATCGTTGCGGTACAGCGAGAGGTGCACGTTCTCTTCGGGGATGAGGCAGACGCCAAACTTGTAGAGGCTGAGGTAGCCCGTGATATGGGGTCGCAGGTGCGTCGTGGGGAAGATGCCTCGGCCACCGCCACGCTCCATTACCTCCTCTGAAAGTACGCGGAAGTCGTCCTCGGCGACCACCACACAGGTTGTCATGGGATAGGCCCCTGTCTGCGGGTGTTGACTGCGCCACTGGGCAATGTCGTCCATCTCTAGTGCCTCCACCGTGCCGCCAAAGAGCCTCAGCACGGCCGCGTAGGCATCACCGATGGTCTCGTCCACGACCAGAAAGGTGTAGCCCCGAAACACACTCGCGATGATGGGCTTCCCGATGGAGAGAAATTCCGTCACGGAGAAGAAGGTTTGGGCGGGGCGGCGGTAATGCACGGCGCGCAGTCCCAGCGAGGCCGGCGAAGGCGACGACGGCGTAGGGAACTCACCAGGCATGAGTGTATCCCGCTCCTCTAGACTCCTCACCAAGCGCAGGATGTAGTCCGGCGTCACCAAGGTGTACCCGTAGCCCAGCGCCTGCATCATCGTCTCCTCCATCGCGAAGTTCTCCTCGGCCACGTAGAGAAAGCCAACGCAGTTGGTGTGGTGCTCGTAGTACTGTAACGGCGGTGGAATCGCGTCCTCGACGACTAGGGCACCGATGTGCACCGCAGCGTCCAGGACGGCGTCGAGACTCTTGTCTGTCAGGTCAGGGGAGATGCCTACGACGAGCACCATGGGTATAATGCGGGCCGTCACGCGGAGGCCAAGCCGAATGCGATCCTCCGGGTAAAGGAAGCGTGTGTTGTCCTTGCCGACACGCTCGCGGTCGACGAAGGTGCCGTGCTTTGAGATGTCCTCTATTCTAATCTCCAGCTGCGCGGAGGGGTCGAGCACGCTGTAGCGCGGCATGGGGGCAACGACAATGGTGGCGTGGTGACGTGAGATGGAGGGCTCCGCAGCCGGCAGAAGAATGCGACACTCCTTGCGGCCCAGCGTGTAGGTCTGACCGGGGAGGAGAAAGTGGCGATGGATCTCGCCGCCTCCGTGATTAACCTCAAGAATGTACATTGACGCTGTGTGTGTGTTTATGTGTGTGTGTGTGTGTGTGTGCGTCCTCTCCTCCTCTTTTAAACCTTACGGTTGTGCGGCTCTTGGGCGAAAGAGTGATGCGTGTTGTGCGGGTGTTAGGTGGATCACGTTTCCCGTATGGCAGAATAGTGTCCTGTAGCCACACCTAAGCTCCCGCACAAAAGAAAAAATATAAATATATAAAAAAAAAGGAAATCGATGGATGTCAGCAACGATGAGAACAATTCGACGGCGATAGGGCTGGCAGGATTCAAAACCAGAAAAAAGGAAAAAGAAGGGGAATAATAATAAAAGAACGCCACAGCAGCAAATACCAAATTCAATGAAACCCGTGAAGAGGGTGATGCGTCTTTGTTGTTGTTGTTGTTGTTGTTGTTAATACTCTAGCTCTCAATTCACCTCTGTGCTCACAATAACAAAAAAAAACTGTCCAATCTAGTAGATGAAAATAAGATAATTAAAACCACGTCGTGGAGCTGGTCTTCACGTGCAACGCACAAAATCAAAAGAAAAATGGGGTCGCAAAAACTATAAAATAAATATAAATATATATACACGCACACTAGCACAATGAAACACTGCGCGACTAAAAAAAATGCGATAACGTGACGAAGCACACACTTCTTTGCTGTGTTAATCGTCTTCGCCTACACAACTATGCTTATCTAATTCTGCAGAAAGTAGCGAGTCCCACACATACAGTTGCCGCCGTTGCTCTCCTTTTCACTCGCTGCGTGTTTCTGAGGTGCAGCACGTTTAAGGCAAAGAGAACGAGAACAATACGCGTTTTTGTTTTGGTTTGTTTTTGTTTTTTCTTGTTTGATTTTTCAGAGCGGCTCTGTGTAGGTGAATATGTGAAGGAATAGAAAAGAAGAGAGGAAGGAATAGACAAGAGAGAAGAGGAAGAAAGAAACAGGAAGAACACGTATAGTGTTGTCGAACGCTTTCTTGCGGCGTGCGGTGCTACAACAATGTCGAGTGAGTCTTGTGTGTGTTGCCTATATTTTGTTTGTTTTTTGCGCGCAAAACAAAAAAATCGCGTTGTAAGGTTTTTTATTTCTTTTCCTCTTTACTCTTGAGTTCTTTTTCTTTTTTGTTGTTTTTTTGGTTTCGCGGAGGCTAATACCCAAATTGAGAAACACACCAAGAAAACAGGTAGCGTGAAGCGGCACGGCGATCCACTAGCAGAAAACAACAGATCAGATAGAAGAGGTGCTACAAATATGCACTCTAAAGCACGCGTCGATACAGTCATGTACCTCTTTTTCACATGCCTTTCTTTCTGTGTTGCGGGAAACTTTGTCTTTTTTGTTTGTTTGTTTGTTGTGGGGTTTTCTTTTTTTTTTGCCTTGTTGCCACTTCAACAAACTCGGCCGCGTTGTTCACCACGACGTGACACTTACCTCCACTCAGAATCACTTTGTGCTAGTTTGCTTTGTTGAAGCATCTTGGTCAGCTAGGATAGAGAGAGAAGACGAAGAGAAAAGGGTAAAGGTTAAATAAGTATATTAATATACTTCGGTGGAAACCTCAGCTCTGTGAAAATGTACTAACCTGATCTAGTGTTGTTGTTTTTTTTTTTTAAATCGTCTTCTCGCATGCCCTACGTCTCTTCCTCTATCAGCCCACTTTTTTCTTCCCCTCTAAAGAAAAGCAAAAGCGTCACACGAGGGAAAAATGACACGCACAAAAACTTCCACACACACACACGCTCACAGAAAGCAAGAGAGAAGCAATAGCACGCTCATTTCAAAGCAAATTCATGGCGCGCAGTTCGGCCACGGATGGACGCCCCATCAACTCATGCAAGCGTTGCGCGCGATGCATGTAGTCCATCGACAAGAGAAATATCAACTCAAACGCCATGCGCCGCGCCGCCTGAGCAGCCAGCAGCTTCCCCGTCTCCGACAGCTCAGGCCGTACCTCGGACAAGAGAAGCTCGTAGATGACCTGGCGGACGAAGAATCCCTTCTTCTCTTTGCTCTCATACGGGCCCCAGCCGTAGTACGACTTGAGTCGCTGCAGCCGCAGGGCGTCGTACAGGCGCTCCTCATTGGCGCGTCCCCAACACTTCTGGGTAAAGTTCGTCATCATCCCGGCCGACAGCGGGGGAAAAATTTGGGAGATGAGACGCGTGATTTCGTACTTCCACACGCGCTCGCCGCTGTACCAAAAACCAGCCGCGCTCCTCCCCTGGAGAGCGTGCGGGAGGGCCTGGTGGGGCGGGTGGGTGAGGTAGAAGAGCAGCGCCTCCAGCTCCGCCCGTCGCACAGCGTCGTCGACGGTGTGGAGCTGATCGGTGGTGCGGTGGTCCACAGCGAAGCGGTGTAGCGCCGGGCTGACGCCTCGTATGCCCGCCAGCACCTCCTCCGCCTTCCACAGCGGCTCGGCGGCGCAGCCTCGTCTCGCACATGACTGCCCCGAGAAGGACGAGGTGGGGGCAGCAGGCGTGAAGGAGAACAGATCAGGCTCGCCATCTGGACCACTGTTGGTCAGTAGAGTGGACGCAAGAGAGACAGCGGTTGGTGCTGGTATGGAGCTGCTGCTGCCACTGTTTGTAAGGTGAGAAGGAGCAACGCCTTGACTGGACGACGGCGTGCTTTGCCTTGTGCTTCTCTGCGCGGACGCGGCCGCCCGCTGACCGGCCGTTCCCGCCGCCACCGCCTCCTCCAGAAAATTGCGGCGAGGATAGGCGGCGTAGAGGAAGAGGAAGAACTGCATGTTCGTGTGATCGCGATCCCCAACGTGCGTGCCAGCGCTAGTGGCGATGGGCTCCTGGCAGAGGTGGCAGAACCCTTGCCGCACATCCACCCACGCCTGCCGGTTGTTGCCCTCGAAGATTTCGAAGGGCTCTGCCGTGAAGAGGGAGGCGCACTCGGTGCCGCACCCTTTCAGATCCGCCCCGGGGTGCCGGGAGCGGGCGTCCTCCGCGGCGTCGACGTCAAGGCCGCTGTCGTGGCTGATCGACACCGCACTCGCCAGCATCTGCCGCAACGGCGTGAGCGGCTTTGTTTTTCGCACCACCACCACAGCAGCACAGCGCAACGTACGGTGCATGGTGAGCGTAGCGGAAAGGTGGAGAAGGCGAGAGAGTAAGAATTATGTGTGTGTGTGTGTGTGTGTTTGTGTTTGTGTGTGATGGTGCACGTTGAGAATACTAAGAGATAAGTTGCGGTGCATATATATATATATATATATTTATATATTTGTGTGTGTTTTTTTTTTAAGTAAAGTAAAGTAAAGGAGTCGGGAAAAACACAAAAATAAGAAGAGCAAAGGTCTACAGAGAGTTCGCGGCTCGTGGATGTCAACGGCAGTCTCTCTCGCTTGTGCCTTCTCTTTTTCTCTCCGCCACCACGCAACTTGACAGCTCTGTACAACCCGTATCGGTGCCGCCAATGTGTCCAGATGCCGCACCCTCTGTAGCTCCAGGAGTACAGGGACAAGCTGATGACGACTCCCTGAGTGCTGCTGAGTGTTTTGTACTGTAAAAGGTGAGTGAACGAATATTAACACAAAAACAAAAATAAAACATCAAAAAGAATATAAATTAGAACGGATGAGAGGAATCGGAATAAGATACAACGGTTTTACTTGCGACGTACATCCATGCGGAGACATTGAGGCGGCTTTGTGTGCTGGCGTGGTGCGCGTCAACATCGTGTTTGAGGCACACAACAAAGGAAATCGAGCAGAAAAGCTGCTAAATGGTTATGCTCTCCCTTTTACTATTGAATTCTTTGATGTCAGGAGCCACGTACGCGAATCAGATATGTTGTATTCATTGTTTTGCGCAATACCGCTCTTGAATGACAAACGAAACATCTGTTTTATGACATATTAATGTTTGTTTTTCTCTTCTCTTTCGCACATGTCTGTGCAACACGTCAGCGAGATGCTCATGAAAGAAGCAACAGCGAATGCTCCTGCTGAATAAATCGGAATTGGCTGACCAAACAAATTTAAAAAAAAGGTTCACATTTCTTCGCTTCTTCCTTTTCTCTCAGGTTCTCCAGCTTGAGTGCCCACTCCCCACACACACAACACCGGCATGGCGCACCCCTCTCAGGGTGAAAGAGAAAATGGATACAACCACAAAACAAAGAAAAAAAAACACAAGGCGCTGACACGCACACACGCGCGCACGAGTACTGGCCGTACGCCATGCAAAAAACAAAACAAAAAAAGAAGCACTACTCACCCAGACTAAAGGAAGAACAGAGAATGCAGAGATAGATAAAGAGGGGCAACGATTCACCTGTAGGATGGACTTAGCTAGATCTGCCTCTCCCTCTGTGTCCTCTTCCCGTGTACTATATGTAAAGGAGGCGCGTCAGTGAGGAGTCACATGGCTACGGCGACCGTGGCGATCCACGCCGCTGTAGTGGTGACGCAGGTAAAAGGTAGCCTGGTGACACAGTCGCACGTAGCTGCGGTAGCCCAGCACCGCCGGCACGATCAGATACAACACACAGCCGAAGATGATGGCAAACCAGAAGTAAAACAAAAACCTCGGCGAAAACGTGAGGTTGTAGTCCACGTCCAGGTTGGGTGCTCCGCTGATGGCCTCCTGGCCGAGGTACACAATGGTGCCGTAGGCTTGCGTGACACAGGTAAAGAACTCCAGTGCATCGCGCATGGGGTGACGCACCTTGAACGCCCAGTAGAGCAGCACGCACAGCGGGCCTTTCACCAACAGCTCCATCAGCGAGACAACGTGCACCGCAGAACCGTTGAACTCGCCGAGACGGTCGCCGTAGCGCTTGTCCAGCTTGGCGTAGTTCGCAGCAAAGAGTTTGTTCGTCTTGAAGACGCCCACGCAGCCGTCCATCAAGATGTGGATGATAATGCCGTTCAGCAGGTACCACCGGGCACGCGTGCGCTCGCCGTAAGTGAGCGGAGCCATCATTGCGTCGTAGTTCACACGCTCGTAGGGTTCCAACTTGTTCTTGTGCTCGTCCTGGTACATCTTGCGTTGTCGCAGGGACTGGCGCACGCGAGAGCGCCATATTAAGCCAATGATCCACGCCACAGGGACAGCAATGAGAGAGACGGCCATGCTCGGCTCTGTGAAGTAGTCGATCACCATCTCGCGAGTGAGCGTGTCGCGTGCGATGACGAGAGGAGTGAGGATGCATGACACGCAGAAGAGCACCATCGGGTCGACAAGAATCTCAAGGAACATTGTGGGCGAGACTACACAAAGAAGACTTCACAGGAATAAAAGGAGAAAAAAATACACAAGATCCAGGTGGTGCGTAGAGTTGATATGGTGCTCTTGAACACACACACAGACACACACACAAACGCACGCGTAACGTTTCAATGTGCAATGCAAGTAAACAAAGGGAAGTACAAGATGACGTAACGGAATAGGGGGGATTAAAAAACGTGAAGTGACGCTTTCCTATTGTCACGTTTGCGTTGTTGTTGTTTGTTTGTTTGTTTTCAAATACGTTTCAGCGGAGTTGAGAGGTCGAAAGCAACACAGATATACAAAAAAAAAAAAGAGAAATAGAGGAAGGCGTATAAACAAGTTCAGTATATCATCATTCATCATCACAGAAGAGGTCGCACCAGAACATAAAGCTGACAGAAGCTTTTCATGCAGCATAGCCTAAGCAAGGGAGTACGTTAAGGAGCACAGGGAAGAATTGACTTTCAGGCCCACGCGCAGCCTTTCGTAGGGGAAAAAAGTAACCTTATTCGTGAAGTAGGCCAACTGCTGTTCGAGGAAAGTTGTGTAGATAATCAAATAAAAAAAATTGTGCCAGAAACGTTGGCTAAGATTCTCTTATTTCAGAAAAAATGTTGGGTTGCTATTATTATTATAATGTTTTAACCTTTTTTGATGCGCCATAGCGCGTAGCAGTGCAACCGCAACGCGCAGACGAAGCCAACATCAAACGAAAAAAAAAGCAGCAGGACTTCATCTGGCTCGGCTACCTTTTTTTTTTTTTTCGTTATTTCCTCTCGTCTTCCTTTGCGAAAACGACCTCACAGCGCTCGTTGTACACCTGCCGTGCGTTGATGTTCACACGCATGTGACGCATGCACAGCCGCCAGTAGCGCTCTTTCTCCTCCGCCGTCATGGCGTCTTTGTCCACCGGCACGAAGCTGCCATTGGCGCTTGGGTGGGCGTGATAGGCGTGCTGCTGATACCGCCGCCGCTCCTCTGCTGTCACCTCCTCGTCGGAGAGCGTGAGGTAGGGCGGGCAGTCGTCGAGGATGCGCGGGGTAGAGTGGAAGGCGGTGCGCGACGGGCCAGTGAAGGCTGCCACGTCCCCGCTGCGGAGCAGAAATGCGTACGGGGCGTCCTTGCGGGTCTGCGTGCCCATCAAGAAGATCGCCGAGCAGCCCAGCGAGAGGCTCATCAGCGGCTGCTCGAGTGTTTCCTCGCTTACGTCCTGGTGGCACATCATCATCGACCCCACGGGGTAGTAATTCACGATGGCCGTCTGGGGCTCGTACACGTCAGGAAATGCACAGCAAAACCCGTCCTGCTTCACCTGGGCAACCAAAGAAACGAGGTCGCACATGCGCTGGCGTAGCGCGGCCGGGAAGGGCGAGAATCGATCGCGATGATAGACCTTGCTCGTCCACTCGTAGCTGTAGCCCAGCGTGGCCCACCGCATCGGTGGCTGATAGCAGCGGGTGGCCTGTGGGGTTTTAGCATGGGTGCTCAGTATGTTCGGGTGCATCGCTGCGTCGCCGAAATCGAGGACGCTCTCGCGACACCACCGCTGTTGCTCCTCGGCACTCAGCACGCCGGGAAAGAGAAGAAGACCGGGCACGCCACCAAACGTGTAACACACCACATCCTCCTTCTCCTCGTTAGAGCTCGCAGGCAGCGGGGAGGGCCCAGCGGAGTGTCTCACTGCCTCACCCGTAGCGCTCTCTGGACATCTGCGTCGCCAAGAAGGCACGATTACCTGGTGAAGCAGTTGTTTGTTGGCCGCGGTGTTTCGGTCCAGGTTGTGGAGGTCAACCACGTCGGTAAGGTCCGTCTCGGGCAGCGGGGGCTGCCGTCGTGCGTCACGGCGCGACAGCTCATACAATTTGTACTTCTTCTCCACCACGCGGAAAGGAGTGGAGGACAGCTCGCTGGTCGCGCCGGCGCGGCAGCGCTTCGCACAACTTGGTGTGGGTGTGGCGATGGAGGCCGCTGCAGTGGGACCCGAAACGGGAAGCTGCTGGGCCGTGGCCTCGTTTTCTGCGGCACTGCGGCTCATTGTGACTCAGATAGTGCGCTCGAGTTGACAGCAGAAGATAGAACACAAACGCCCAACACCAACGGTACTTCTCTTGAAGAACGCGGTGTGACGGAGAGTGTGTGTGTGTGTGTTTGTCTGATTTCCTGTGTTTTGGGCTTTGAAGAATCCTCTTTAAAGAAAACGAGCAGGAGAAAAAAAAAAGTTGTAGACGGCAATGTACAACTGCAATGCTGCTGCAATTCATCTTCAGGGTAATCAGGAGTGGAGAGAGAATTTATGGAAAACACGACACAGTTGAGTCCCGCCCCCGGCAAAAAAAAAGTTGTGTGAGAGAGCTACACACGCCTCAAGAAAAGTTTATGAGGATCTGAAGTGCAGAGAACGTCGCAAACGTGTGCTGCCTTTCTTATCATCCAATGTGCATGTCATCGATACGCAACAAGTGTCTAACCTTCGAATGTCACAAGACGAAGACAGAAACTGCACACTCCCTTTTCCTTTTTGATTGTTTAATAGTTGGTCGCTGGCTTTTCGTTTCGGGATTTTTCATTTCTTTTGCAATGCGCAAAAGTAATACGAACACATTTGCAAAGGCAATAAAACAAAAAAAACACGGATCGAGGCAGACTACCCCACACCCTAAACGCAGGAAGAACATGTCAGCCCCGGCGTTGATGCAAAATTCCACGAGAGAGAAAGAAAATCAACACGGAAAGAGTCATACGACGAAGAGAGGAACGCAGAGGAGTCGCAACCATGCAACACCATAAATCTGTTGTTGTTGTTGCTGTTGTGTTTTCTCATTTGTTCGTTCGTTTGTTCCCATGGTGCTCTAGAAAAGAGGGTCACTCAGCCCCGCTGTCGCGTCCGCCTTCGTCAGCTCCACCGCCTGTCCGCCGCTCCAGCACTCCTCGTAGATGTCGGTGATGGGGCTGTGCTGTAACACCACTTCTGCCTTGGTTTGCTGGAGCGCCACATCCGCGGCGGTCGTCAGTCCAGGGGCCACCACATCCGCCACCGTCGCAGACGCCGCGAACGTCCCGGTGAAGGCCGCCTCGTGCGCACTGGGCGTTGAGCCTCTCTGGTAAAGGCGAAGCACGCGCTCCCTCGCACCAGGGCCGAGCAGCACCATGTGATACCGATTCGCCTGAAAGACGCACGTGTCTACCATTGAGGTGCGGCAGCCCACCCCCTCATACAACCCTCGAATGCAGTTCACAATGCGCACGTGGTTCAACGTGCAGTGACTGCCCATACCAAGGTACACCCCGTCTCGGCCGTTGCTGAGCACGCAGCGGTCAAGGTGAAGGCCGGCTCCGGCCGTGGCGCTGATCACCGGGGTGAGATGCGCCACGTTCTCCTTCGCCTTCTTCCCTGTGAGGTTCACCGTGGTCTTGGAGGGGCCGCCGCTGCTGACTTGCGTACCCGCCTGCCGCAGGTCCAGGTCGTTCGAGCAGAGGAAAAACACATCGGAGGCCGCCAGCACAGCACCACGGCCCTTGACGGAGATGTGGCCGACAATGGTGGCCCTATTGCCTACGATGGACACACGGGCCTGGTCCACCTCCACCTTGCCGTACATGTCCAAGAAGAAGAACTTGCCGTCTAGCAGGATCGTGCGCGAGGCATGCTCGCTGCCACGCCCACGCAGTGCATCCACGAGCTCCTCACTAGTGCGCACCACGTAGCACGCGCCACGGGCTGTCTTGGCAGCAGAGGCGGCGTCGCAACACGGCGCGGCCGTCGCCGCCGTTGCCGTGGCAAGCGTCTTGGCCGATGTCAGTATGAGGAGCTGCTTCACTGTCTCCTGGCTGGCCTCGAGTGCCTCCTTCAGGTCAACGATCTGCTGACGCAACGCGGTCACCTCCTGCGCGGTTGCTGCGGGCACAGCCACAGCGGCAGCGTTGTTGCTGCTGGACGGGAAACGAGAGGAGGCAGCGGGTGCCTCTTCGGTGATTCGTGAGGCTGACGCCCCCCAGCTCCCGAAGAGAGTACGTACAGCACTCCCACACGGTTGCCCAGCGTGGGTGTTGCCCTGTCCCCTCACTGCCAGCGTGCGGTGCAGGCGGTGTGCGGGACTGAGGCACGCACTGAGGCACGCCCTTGAAGAAACATAATTAGCAGGCGACGCCGAGTCGATGCGCGGTGTCGGGCTCACTAGACTTATCTGTGTTGGCGCACATGCAAGGCACGTCAACGTTGTTCTTCTCATCGTGCAAGCCAATAGAAGGAAAACAAAAGAAAAATGCGAGACAGTGAGCTTGTGACTTACTTTTTGTGCGTTTGTGTGTGTTTGTCTGTGTCTGTGTATCTTAATGGCTTGAGTGCGTTGATCGCAAAACCTTTGGTGCCCGCGACAGCGAGGCGCGTAAACCTATGCCGTAAGAAAAGAACGCAGCCTTGAGTCACAACACAAAATAAAATAAACAAAAAGGTGAAAGAGCCTCACTGAGATTCAGAAAGAGAGCTCTGACAAACTAACCAAGCACTTCCAAGGCAGCAAGCGAATGCTTTATCCTGTATCTTTTGTTGTGTTTTTTTTTGTTTTTGTGGCGAGAGCCACCTGAAAAAGAAGAAAAAAAAAGTCAAAACCTCGTGGTAGCGCACAAAAAGAAAACGATAATGTGATAATAAAACTTGTAAATGGCTGTGACACAAATTGATAAATAAACGAATAAAAAAGAGAGGGGAAGTTTCAACAAGAATGCTGAAGAAACAAACAAAAAAAAAAGAAGCTAAATGAAGACGGCGCAGACACGCAGCATCAACGTATCATTGAGTTGTTGTTGTTTCTATTTATTTATTTTTTGTCTTAACTAGAAAATAATTGTAACAACAAAAAAGGGGGTAAAAGAGAGAGTCAGCAAAGCACAAGAAGAGCTTTTGGTGAAGATTTGAAAAAAAAAAAGGGGAGACAAACAACTCTGAGAAGCAGCCACTAACACGTGTACTTGTACTTGTTCTCCTAGCTCGTATGTAAGCAACGTCTTTTTCGATTAAAATTGTTTTTTAATTGTTTTTTTCTTATATAATTGTGCGTTTTGTGAAATATATTTTTTGGTGTGTGTGTGTGTTTGTGTGTGGAATATCTAATGAGAGCCACAGTGGCTTCCTGATACTATGCTCCTCCTAAAACTACGAAAGGTATTTTTTTTCTTTTACTAGAATATGTTGTGCTATATATTTTCCGTACGGTGTGAGGTGTTAGTGGAGGTAGTCTCAACTCAAGTACGCTTGAGTTCGCCGTTGCTAAGTTGGCCAAAAAAAAAAGGCAGAAGTCGTTTTTTTTTTCGTTTTGGGCAGTGAGAACCTGTGCAGCTGTGTGGACGCTTCAGCTTTAATTGCCTACAGAAAAAAAGACAAGTTAATTTAAAAAAAAAAATGTTTTGATGACCTGTAAAAAGTGAAGTCAGTATGGCTTTTTTATTGCAGGTTCAAGAGGTAGATTGGACGTCCGCAACAACAAGCAACAATGAACGAACGCGATAATAATAGTAATAAAATTGACTGCACAGATAAAGGCGGCGATCGGAGGCACAAGGGTGCGTTTAATGCTTTGGCGTACCGTCCACTCCTTGGTGTTTGTGTGTGAGTTTTTTTGTTTTTTTGATTGTTTTTTTGTTTGTTTGCTTGTAAGCAAGAGGAAACTTCAATATCAAAAACAAAGAAAAAATCGTGAAGGAGAGAAAGAGTTGACAGGTTGTGACAAATGTTCTTTACATGATGCTCGGTGGAACGCACGTACAAGCCAAAAATATCCACAAACGCACATCTCTACGGAAGCTTGTCTCTTCCATACAACGTGTGTTCGCAACTTCCTTTCCCTTCTTTACTTCTTTTGTTTATATAAACCGTGTCATTGTGTGCCCAACAGAAATATAATAGACGTCTTTGATTGCCAACAGCATTCTCGTTGCGGCTCAAGATTAGCATCTCTCTATCCTTTGTCGCTCTTTCTCTTTGAGGAAAACGTGGTGTTTCCAGGCATCCTCATATTACTCTCTCATGATGAGGAAAAATCTTCACAATTCACTCTCTCTCTCTCTCTCTCTTTCTCGCCTTATCTCGCATCTGCACGTGTATGTGTATGTGTGAGTGTGTGTGTGTGTGTGTCCATAAATCGGGTTCATGCGTAGGAGGAACGTATCTGCGCCGCAGGCGTCACACCCTCTCCGTGATGCTTCTCTAACCGAATACTAACGCACAGCGTGGGCGCTGAACAGACATCAGAAACTATACAAAAATGTAAGTAAGACACTCAAAAATAAAAACAGAAAATTCGCTTTTAACCTAACAAGTAAAACTATGTGAGAGTAAGAAATAAAAAAAACTTTATCTCGGTGAAAGCCCATACATTATCCTTCAACACCATGATTCAACTTTCGCTTTGTTTTGGGGGTACATTTCCCCCCTTTTAGCGAACCTTGCCTAAAATTGCAGCAGCTTAAATCCTGTGGGTTGTTGCGTGGTGAGGTCGGTGCGCTGACGGTACTCCCAGTAGGGCATGGCCTTGTTGTTCATTGGAAAGCCCGGAGGAAAGAGGATCTTCATCGCGTCCGTCAGCACCTGCTCCTTCAGCAAGCGATCCGACACGGTGGTGGTGGACATGGAGGGCGATGCATTCACCTCAATCAAATGCGGGTTGATCTGCTCGTCGATGAGGATGTCATAGCCGTAGAGCTCGAAGGAGTGCTTGTCGTTGAACATAACAGCCTCAACGGCTTTCAGGGAGTGGTAAATGAGAAACTGAATGTTAGTCATCATGCCCTCCGCAGCATAGGGGCCGTAGCGGCCCTGCACGTAGAGGAAGAGGTTCTGAAAGGACCACTTCCCACCGTGCGAGGTGTTGTAGTGCTCATCGCCCTTCTGCAGCGCCACGTTGGTCAGGTGCGAGCCCAAGTCCTCCTGGGCAAGGCTGCGACCATTGTACCGCGTGGCACAGAACCGCGCGAAGCCATCCTCGTGCAGGTAGGCCACAAGAGGTTTGTACGAGGTGACCAGGACGTACAGCCGAAGGTCAAACTTCTTCCCGCCAATCAGCAGCGGGTTGGAGATGTACCGACTCACAATGTAGGCACCCAGCGCACCACCGCCACCACCACCACTGGCAGAGTTAGTCGTGTTCAGAGTGGGCGATGAGACAGGGTTTGAAGCACCAGCAGCAGCGCCGTTGCTCCCTGTCGGTACAGGCGAGGTTGGACTGCCGGGCGAGCCCGTGGCACCGCTTGCCGGCGCGGCCTCCTGCTGACTCTGCTGAGCGGCGCGTTGCTGCTGCAGCACCGACGGCGCCACCCACGTCGCGCGCTTCGCCGGCCCCGTCGCGAGGAACGAGGCCGCGTTCTCCGTCTCCTTCTTCTCCCTTACCCAGCGCTGCAGCGCGCGGACGTCGTCGATGATGAAGATGCCCTTGCCCTGGGAGCGCGAGGTTGGCTTGACGATCCACTGCGTCCCGCGCTGCTTCTGGCACTCCTCCTTGAACATGCTCATATCATTGGGAATGTTATAGGTGATGGGCACACTGTCCGCGAAACAGAAGGACTTGGTGTAGGGTAGCGCAGGTCCACTGCTGCCTTCATTCCCCGCGGCGGGTGCTGCGTTGGCTGCAGCAGACACCCAGTCCGTGGCTGTGTGCAGCGTCAAGCGAGCGTAGTTGTTTGCCTGGTTCTCTCGTAGGTACCGCTTGATGTTTTTGTACATCAAGTCCTTCCGTGTGAGCTCTGCATGGTCGGGGAAGTGGTTGATGATCTGCTGATCTTGCCAGCGGAAGTCGCTCGAGCAGATGGTGTGGCGTACACGCCCAACGTGCATCCAAAAGAAGTGCCAGTCCCCGAGGCCGATATGCTTGTCCTCGCCCTCGCCATTCGCAGGCACGTAGACCTCCTCTACGCTGATCCTCCGCGTGCGTCCAGGCGGCGGGGGTGGAGACCGCGACGCACTGGTAGAAGCCGGCGGAGGCGATGGCGAGGACGAGGCCGTGGCTGCCCCTGTACTGGCGCCGTGCACCTCCGCCGCGCCTTCGTCTGCCACAGCGGTGCCATCGACAAGGTCCACGGCTGGGGTAGAGGCACTGGGGCAGAGCTGCTCTTGGTGATACCGCTCAAACATAAAGTGGATCACCTGCTTGTCAAGATCCGTGCGATACCGCAGCGTGCTCTCGCTGTGGTGATGACTGCCGCTCCCACCACTTCCCGGCGCGTTGGAGCTGCTCGCGGTCACGCCGCCACCACCACCGCCTGCAGGCCCGCCTCGCCGTCCATTAGCGCCATAGAGTCCGCCGGCCTGGCGACCGTTCATCGTACCTGCGCTGCCAGTGGGACCGGTAAGGCCCGCGTAACCGTTGCTGCTGCCTCCACCATTGCCGGAGTAGCCAGCATTGGACGGGTGCATCACCACCTTGGTATGACGCTTGCCTGCGAGTGAGGTGACCTGCTCCGGTGCTCGGCGTGCCGACTTGTTGCCGTTGGTGCCGTCAGGAGCGGTGCCGGACACGCTCGACGTACTCGCACTGTCGAGACCATCGCTGCTGCTGCTGTCTTTGTCGGTGTCGGCGTGGACTTCGGGGGGCAGCGACCGTCGCGGCTCCTCCTCTCGCGCCTCCGACACGCTGCTGGAGCGCTTTCTTGGTGTGGGTTCCTGGTGGTCCTCGTCAACCTTGTGGACCAATTGCAAAGGTACGGGTTGGCTGGTGGAGAGGAAGGACTTGGTGCTGCCCTCCCTTGTCGTCGACACAGCCTTCTTCTTTGCCTTGCGCTTCGTGGCGCTGGAGGGCGAAGTCGAAGCGGACGGCGATGATGCCGCAGCCTCTCTCTCCATCTTTGCCGTCGCCGTGGGCGTTGCAGCCGCAGAAGAGGCGTTAGTGGAGTCCACGGCCGTCGTGGAAGTCGCCGCGGTAGGCGGGACTTTCTTCTCCGTCTTCAGCGGCGTCGTCGTCCGCCTCGTCGTGCTGTGCGGCTTCTCGACAGGCTCAGCAGGAGCAGACATATGTGGCAGCTTTTTGGGGGGATTCTGATTGATTAATTATTTCTTTTTTCTAAAGTGTGTGCGTGTGTTAGCAACTATTCTACAGGTTTTTTTTGTTGCTGTTGCTGTTATTGTTGTTTTTTGATTGTTTACTCTAGCTATTTGTCGCTGGTGATAGTTGGTGTTGATTCGATTTGATTCGGTTGTTTGTTGTTTTTTTTGATGTGCGATGTGACGACAAAATCTTTTTTGACGGAGTTTATGTTGTCTACTGGATTGCATACAATTTTGAACTAACAAATTTAAGAAAGAAACAGCATACGCTACACCAAGTATCCCAGAGTCGTCCATCATAAAAGAATAGCATTGAAAGTGAAAAGGAAAGAAGGTGTATAGCAATCAAAAGAATTGTTTGAGAAGCCTATCTGGCGCTACCACACAAGCGGACGGAGCTACTGAAAGTCCTCGGCAAAGTTCACTTCGTTCCAGAGCGCAGCTGCGTGTCAACACAGAGCCCAAAAAAAAAAAAAAACATCGCTTTTTGCTTTTTATTCACTTATTTGGTTTTTATGCATGGATCCTATTGACAGTCCTGTTCGCGGTCAAACAAAAAATGGCTTAAAAGGATAACCAGCAGCTTAACGCTGCCCATTGCAACGCCTTGGCTGCTGTTAATTTGCCGTCCTGCGCCAACTATTGTGCAGAAGTGTATTCCATGAGTCCAACATGAAATAGCTAAGCCGTGCCCTTCTTGTGTAATGCTGATCATCACTACGTGTTGCCTTCGCGTCTGGTCAACTGTGAACTGCTCAGCAACAAGCTTCCTTTGTGTGTATTCCTTGTACTTTTGTTTTTGTTTTTTAATTTTATTTTTTCACTTATGCTTTCGTGCAGTTAATTGTGAAAATAGAATCGTTGATTTACTCGTCAGACTAGCTACGCATCGTTGCTTTTTTTTTTTTCTTTAAACTCTTCTAAAGAACAAGAAAACGAAGACGCCAGTGAGTCGCCCGAATCGCTTCGGGTTGTCAAATAATAGAAGGAAGGAAAGAACAAACAAAAGCCACAGCTAGACCAGGGGAGCCATCAACCTACCACGGAAAGAAGAACAGAAAAGGAGGTGCATCTCACATCGTGTATAACACAGTTTTTCTTTTTCTTTTTTTTGTTGTTGTCGGGATGTTCGCCTCACTGGGTTAAGTCTCTTTTCTTTTCTTTCTTAAAGGTTTCAGGCGATCCGCAATGATGCGGATCAAACTGCGTGTCCTTCTTAACGCTGCTTTTTCTGCTTCTTCAGCGGCGGCTTTGATGCACGGCTCTCCGCACTTCGCCCTCTGGCCCCGTCGCCTCGTGCTGACGCGCTACGCTGCGTGGACGCGTCGTCCTGCGCGTGGCCCTCCCGCTTTCTCTTAGCGATGGCGCCACCACCTCCGGACGCCGTCCCCTGACGCCTTGCCGGTGCGTCCGCCTTCTTCGGAAGCTGCGCGTCTCGCTGTGGCACGTTCTCTTGTGCCGCACTCACCCGTTGCGCCTTCTTCGCCGGCTTCCGCGTCCCCTCGACGCTGCCCGCCGTACCCGTCAGCAACGCCTTGACGTCTCCAGACGGCGCGTGTTCGCCCAAGAAGCGGCGCAGCTCCGCCTCCAGCGCACCACCATCATCATCATCATTACCATCGTTTTTATTGCCCTTCTTCGATGCGTACTTCCTCTCCTCCTTGGCGAGTTGCGACCGCAGCTCCGCCGTCTCGGCGGCTTGCAAGCGCTGCAGTTTGCGACGCATGCGACGCTCCTGCGGCGCACTGAAGTGCTGGCCTCTTTGCAAAATGGTGGTCGTCACGTCCAGTGTGCGCTGCAACTTGGCGGCAGCGCTCGTGCGCTCCTGCTCCTGCTGTGCCCGCGCGGCTTCCTCCTGAAAGAGGTAGACGCGCTTGTGTTCCACACCGTCCTCACTCGCCCCATGGCCGTTGTGTGGGGCGCTGCCTTTCACCTCCCTTGTCGCGTGTGGGTGCAGCGACGGTCTGTTGGAGACCGCGCGACCCTGCACGTGCGAGACGGTCTCCCCGGCCGGCCCCTCTCCTCCGCCGCCCTCGCCGGCCTCCGCGTTGGCGCGTGCGTCGAGCGGGCAGAAGAAATCGAGATAGGTGGTCTTCGCAGGGTAGGGCACCTCCATGTACGGCACCTCTTCCGCCATGGCGATGGGCTTCACCACGGGCACAGGATCCTCGACGTGGATGCGGCCCTGCGTGGCCAACATGCGGTGCTGCTCGTGCCGACTGAGTCGCCGCCGAGGGGGCAGAACGTTGAGCTGCACGGGGGAGGTGAAGCGACGGAGGTACTGCTCACTGGTGGTGAGGAAGGGCTCCGAGACCTCCACGGCGTCTCTCGCAGCCTGGGCTATCATGGCCGTGTCGTTGCTCGTCTCCAGCGTCTTGAGGATCGACTGATACGCTGGTTTGCTGTGCAGCCCAGCCGCCACGCTCTTCGGCAGCGCCGCCTCCGTGGGCATGAGTGCCACGTACGTCTCCAGCGGCGTCAGCGGCTGCGACTGCGCCTTCACCTGCGGGAGACGAATGCGCCGGTTCGTTCGCTGGCAGTGTGCCGCTGCCGCACGCAAATGGCACAACTGCGGAGACTCCGGCTCTGGCACGTAGTTGTAGTCCGGGCACACGCCGGTCACGACAGTGTAGAGCGACCACAGGGCGGACTGCAGCAGGTTCATGCCCACCTCGATGCTCGAAGAGCCGGTGTACTCGGATGCCTGCACGACATCCGCCAGGAAGTCGATGTCAATCGCGTCCAGGTTAGGCGAGACGAGGGTGCTGTACGGGTAGGTGGCCCGCACACTGCGATATCGTGCCCACAAGGACATGGCCACCTCGCCAGCACCGACGTAGTGGTCCCCACCGTTCAAGAGGAAGAGGTAGATGAAGTCGATACGAATGGATGGCAGCTGCGCCGGGGAGAAGGGAGAGTCGCCTCGTGTGGCCGACGTCGCCTTCAGCCAGCGGAAGATGATGTCCGACACGCGGATGAGCTGAAGAGAGGAGGGGCTGATGATGCTCAGGTTGTGGTAGGCGGTGGCGCCGAGGCAGGTCACCACGAGATCGATATCGTTGCCCAGCACAACAATGGAATCATCAGGGTGGTAGTGGGCGGAGGTGCGGCCAGCAGCCGGTGCGGGGGCAGCAGGCCGTGAAGGGGAGGAATGCACACCACCAATACCACCACGACCAGCGCGTCGATGCCCGGCCTGGTGGTCATCGACAACGCCTGCGCTCTCCTCTCCGACCTCTCCCTCAGACGCCGTCGCAGGCCCAAATGCGAGAAAGGCCAGCGCACGCGAGATCTTGGCCTCCCCCTCCCCCATCACGGTTGTGCCGTAGAGGTACACTGGGCAGACCCGGCGAAGAAAGCCGCGACCGTGGTGCAGCTTGAACTGCGAGGCGATTGCGTTCTCCAGCTCGATCATGAAGAGCGAGCCGGCGGTGATGGAGAGCGTGTTCAGCTGCTGGATGCTGCCGGTGTCAAGCAGGGAGACCTTACGTCGTCGCAAGCGCTGCGTCTGCAGCTTGGCGATGGGGGCGGGCCCGTCAAAGCAGATGCTCAGCGACTGGCGTGGGATGACGACCTCCGTGACCAGCACACGCAGCCGCTCCAACACCTCCTGAATAAGCTGCTTCTTACTCTTGTTATCGGCGCTCTGGTGGTGGAAGCACGAGTGCACGATGCAGTTCATGTCTACCAGCACGTGGTCGACCACCGGCGTTGCCGTCGTACGCGCACCAGCAGCGGCGCCACCGTTCACGTGCGTCGACGAGGTCAGTTGACGCTCACGGTCGCCCTTCTCACCGCCCGGTGCGCTGCGGCTGTCTTCGAAGTAGAGCCCACGTGGAGTGGCATCCACACCGTCTTGCCCGATCACTTCGTGGTAGCCCTCCACGCGCAGACGGCGCAGAGCCTCTTCCTCTGCCTCGGCATCGCTCACAGGGACCGGCAGCAGCCGCGTGCACCCTGATGAGTCGATGAACTTGCGGAGACCTAAAAGACCCATGTCTGTCTGTGTGTGTGTCTGTGTTTCTGTGAGTCTGTAAGTGATGAAGAGAAAAAAAAAACTTTGCTGACGTTCGGCTGGAATCTCAACAACAGAAGACTTGCTAATCAGAAATATAAAGCGTAGACAATGTGTTGGGTGTCAGTATTACCTTCCTCTTAAGATGTCAGCGACAATCAAGAAAGTTATTTTTTTTTTTGAAGAAGAAGAGAGGGTGTTGTTTTACCAGTATTCACACCGTTGTTAGGCTTTGTAAATACAGCGCGGCACGGCCGATACAGAAACCAAAAATGTCTGGTCTATCAAGACCCAGCACTGGCAACAGCCCTTTATTTCGTTTCTTTTTTTGTTTTGTTTTCCTTCTGCTAATGCGATCGAAAAAACAGCCGCCACTAAAGTGCCCAAGATAGGAGATCCGCACAATTCTCACCCCACAACGTGACAGTGAATTACCCACAGCTGCTACAGCACCTTTCCCAGACCAACCAAAAAAAAACACAAATTCAACACTAAATTATAGATAATTACCCAAAGACTCGAGCTCCTTATGAGGACAACAACGACGTGCAAAAGGAGAGAGAAGGCGTGGTAAAAAAAAAAAAAAAAGAATGCTCACGCTTCACGTATTCTCTTGTGTTGTTGTTGTGTTGTTGTTGTTTTCGTTTTACTATCCTTATTTGTTTCCCCAAAAAATTGAACAGAGATGGGAAAAAAGAGTTCAGGAGAGAAACGCAATGAAAAAAAAGGAGGAATTGAGATGAGATGGCAGGACGAGTAGAAACAATGACGTACGCAAGCACGATTAAAGAGAATCATTTGGTGTTCTCTTGTCATTATTTTGTTGTTGTTATTGTTTTCCTTTTAGGTGGTTGCCCCGAACCGTCAATGTAACGTTGTTGTGAGTGTGGCGTACACGCGGATGCACTAGTCTCGATGCGATCGTTGCTTTCCGTTTCCTATCATTATTGTTGTTATTATTCGGAAACGATAAACCTAAGAAGGAACAAAAAGCCAAATGCGTTGATGCCTGTTCATCCATGGACGGGCATGCCCAGCTACGACGAAACTTCACCTTCATAACTTCTTAAATCCAGATAGGTATCTCTTTTTGTTTCACGTTGATTACGAATCTTCTCGTATTGTTCTCCTTGTACATTAAGTTGTCGGTACTCTACTCTCTCCAAGGCAGAAACAAGACGAGAGGGCAGGAGGGAAACAGAAGTTGAAGCAGAAGAAGCCACCAAGTCTCTCTCTCATTCTCACAACAGAAAAACAGAAACACGCAAAGGACGTGACAGCGCACTGCTGTTCCAGAGAACTAGAAGAAAAAGAAGAAAGAGAGTTTAGAAAGAAAGGGAAAAAGGGGGGGAAGAAATTGGTGCACCGCCTCCAGGTCTCATGTCAAAACGTCCAAGTTGACGTACACATAGTTCTTTCGCGCCTTCCTCCCGGCTTAAAACGGGTACTCCTTTAGGTACATATATATTTAAGTATTAGTCGGCATGCCGCCTCCCACCGGCGATGCCGCTGCTCACAAAGGTGTAGAGGCAGAGATAGCCCACGAAGACCACCACCGAGGCGGAGTACATGATTAGCGGGACCGCCGTCTGCGGTAAGAAGGAGGAGCTCAGGGGCTCCAGGACAATGTTGAACCGCACCACCGGCAGCCGGGCGGAGTCGATCGGGATGGAAAGAATAAGAGGGCGAATCTCCACCACAGGCGCGTAGCGATGAGCCGAAACTTTGTCCTCGAACGCACCACGGCCAGCAGCAGCACGCAGCGCTGGATCGCTGACCTTCCCATCCGCAACGGTATCGCCGTCAGTGTCGCCGTCTTCCTCCTCCCCGTCCCCGTCCTCGTCGTCACCGTCGTGCTCATCTAGCCACACCTCCTCTTCGTAGTCAAACTGCAGGGCGTTGGTGGTGCTCATGCTGAAGACACGCAGCTCCGTGTCCTGAGGGACGGTGGACCACCCACCTGCATTCGCCTGGCCGTCTTGTCCGCTCGTCGCCGCTGCCCGGTACAGCGCATCAAGCCGGGACCGCGGGACCTGATACAGCAGCATCTCAAAGGCAACGCTGGGGGAGCCGAGGTAGCTGAGGCGCAGCAAGTACTGCCGACCAGCCTCTACGCCAAGCAGCACATATCGCTGGCGCGCAGGCACACGCACGCGTCGTGCGGTCCCATTCCTCTCCTCCGCTTCGACTTCGTCTTCCCACATCGGGATCGACTCAGGAAGCGTTGGATTGCGCACTGCCTGCCGCGACAAGGGTGCGTTGACGGATAAAACCTTGTAGGCGTCTTGGTAGGGCGGCGTGGAAGACCTTCGCCTTCTTCCGGCCAGCTCGGAGTGCCCCGCCGGTGTAGCGCGCGAAATGAACTGATACCCATGCACAGCCTCCTCACGATAGAGTGCGCCGGCTGCGTCTGCAGGGGCGAGTGCCGTGGCGTTGTGTTGCTTCGCAGTTCCCTCGCGTGCGTTCAAATGCTTCTCGATCATGTTGATGCGCACCACGTAGTATACCGACGTCACTGAAAAGACGGCTACGAGAAGTGCGACAAAAAGAAGCGTCGCGCACAGCACACGCCGCAGCATAAAAAGCGAAAGGCCTTGCGAGGTCATTGTATTCGTTTTGTGAATTGATTTGTTAATATCTCCAAAGAAAAATAATATTTAAAAGGGTGTGAAACCTTTAAGACTGAGGACGAAAGAATGTGACGTATGGAATAGCAACCAAGAAAGGTCCAATGCGCAGAATTACGTTTTCTTTTTCTCTTTTAAGTGCAGGTTTCAGCAAAAGCGAAAAGGAGCTTTACAAAGCAGTCGAGTGTAACCGTGATGCCTCGTGGTTGATAAGAAAAAATAAAAAGAGAGAGAATGCTTCTTTTGGAAGGGCTAATGAATTACCCTGTTTTAAGTATTCTGTTGACTTCGACGGAATCTTTCCTTCCTTGTATTTCCCCCACTCGTGGGTCATCATTGAGGCGTCAAGCAAACAAGTTTAATTATGGACGAATCGCAGATGCGGCGTGCACGGACAGACGGAAAACAGATTTAAAAAAAAAGAGAGAGAGGGAGAGTTCAAAACCGAAAAATAACAAAAAGGAATGCGGTGCATATAACGCAGTTGCATGCACATCCCTGCGCAGCCAACACACTGGAGACACGCAGCGGCATAATCAAACGCACTTGCACATGCGTGCCGCCCGGCATGCACACTACACACTTGATGATGAGCGTCCTAGGAGAAAGCTGTTCAGTGCGGTGCAGGCAAGCACCCAACTCACAATCCTCTTTTCGATGTGTCTCTCTATCTTTGTGCGCGTGTGTGTGTGTATTGCTTTACTGCGGTACAGGCTGTCTATCTGAGGGCTTTCATTCGATCTCCTCAAGTATTTCTTTCTATTCGCCCCCAAGAACCATTAGGGTAATTTTTATTTTCTAGTTGTAGATACGTATGTGGGTGTGTGTATGTGATCAACAGAGGTCCGCTTACTTATGCGTACCGGATAACATCCTTTGCAGAGTCTGTCAGCACTACAGCCATTGCTGTTCGACGTGTGTAAGAAGGAGAAGAACGGCAACGGAGTGTTAAAAGTTCAAAATGGTCTCTGCATCTTTCTTGTCTACCTCGGGAGTCTTCTTCGTGTTATCCTTACCACCTGCTTTGGTCTTCTTTGGGGCCTTACCCGTCGGCTCACTGCGGTCTCGATCTGTGGCGTTGCGGGCTAGTGGCGGTGACGGCCGGGCGATGACTGCGGTATCCTCTACCCCCGCAGCTGCTCCAACCACCTTCGCCTCCCTCTCTCCACCATCGTTTGCAGCGTCGTGCGCAGATTTCGTTCCCTTTGGTCGCCGCGGTGGCGCTGTTGCTGCTGCAGCTGCACTGGGTTCAGCTGCGACGAGACGCACATCGTCAGCTTCTCCTGGCGCGCCAGTGGCTGCTGCAGACTTGCGTCGCCACCGTCTTCGCGTGGGTAAGCGTCGCAGCTCCGATGCTCGCCCGAGCACCGCCTCGGTGATGTTCTTCTCCAGGGCGGTGATGCGAATGATGTCGTCTTGGCGCCTGCTGGTGAAGTAGCGGTAGTGCTCATTGGAATCAGCCGCCTCTGCCTCCGCCGTGACAGCAGCGTCGCGATGGTGCTTGACGCTGCCTGCGTCAGCATCTGCAATGGCAGCCTCCAGCTTCTCCAGCGCTGCCACGTTGTCCTGCTGCACCGTGCGGTAGTAGTCGAGCCAACTGCGGTAGCACTCGACCAGCAGACTGGACCCCCGCATTCTCCAGTCCGTCTCCATCCTCGAGGCTGCCGCAAAGACGTTGGTCAACTTCTTCTGCGCCGCAAAGGGCGTCTCCATGTTGTTGGCACGGAGAAGCTGTAAGGCGAGATAGGCAAGATCGGTGTCCCCCGCCTCCTGCGCCACACCAAGGAAGAGATTCGAGACGAGCTGAATGCGATCCTCGTCGCGCTCCGGCAGCCCCAGCGAACGCGGAGCTCGACCATTTGCCAAGCTCAAAATGAAGCCCGGCAGCGTCGCCACGGCAGCCGCGCGCTTCGTTGGATCTGCCAGCTCCATTGCTAGCTGGCGGAGGAGCGGGACGTAAAGGTCCTCGCGCAGGCCGTGGCGGCGCACCACACTCGTGAGCGGCATCACAGCCTCCATGTCAGCCCAGTGCGCCTCCAGTGCACGGCACAGGTGCGCCCATCGCCGCTTACCCATCGCCTCTGCAGTCTCATGCGGGTGCTTCAGCGTCGATGCACCGTCGGTAAACCAGCGAGACATGATCTCCTCCGGCCGCACAGGACGGGAGCTCGTCGACACTGTCGCCCCGCCATCTTGTGTGGCCGACGGCGCAGCCGCACCCGTCATCCCATCGGCCGTACCTGCCGCTGCTGCGTTGGTTGTGGTGGTCGTGGTGGTCTGTTCCGCGTTGCCGGCCTCTGGCACCAGCTTCTCTTGCACCAGCAGCCACACCACATCGATAAACGGAGTGTAGAGCAGTCGGTAGAGGGAGGGCGTGTAGCTGGAGACCAGCACCCGCACGCGTGTTTCAAGCTCTGTTGGGGAGAGCTCTTCTGCCGGTCCAGATGCCAAGCCAGCCGTCGGATCCTCCAGCAAGTTCAGCTCCAGCGTGGACGAGCCAATCAGCGACGCTCGCTGCTCTTTGCTCTCGTTGTGTGCTTCTATTAACTCCGCGGCAGAAAGGCGCTTGTGTTCTCTAAGAAGAGGACGCGTAAGGCGAAGGACACCTGCTGCGCCAGCGCTCCATCCCGGCAGCGTAGAGGAGCCCTCGGCAATGCAGTAGGACGATGAAAGTGAAGTCGAAGCTGAACTAGCGGACGGCGCACCACCACTAGCACGGACGGCGCTGACGTACGACAACCATGGAGACGAGAACCGCGCTAACGACCTCATGAAGGAATACAATGAAGCGGGCGTGTGATTAAAAACGTCGATGCGTTTAGGTGGATACTGATATTGTTGTAGCTGTTTTGCTTGTTTGTTTGAGTTTGGGTTGGAGTTTTCTTTTCTTTTTTTCTTTCTCTATCTCGCCTCTCTCAGTGGGTGTATTGTGTGATAGAGAAAGAGAGATACAAAAACCGCAATGTCGATGACGGCTCCGTTTTCCCTGACCTCGCCCCACGCACGTGTTGGTGTGAACGAGGCTGATCGACGCGGTTTGTTTCCGCAATCTTGTGGTGATGGTGTTTGCTGCTTTGATTTGCTTTGTTCGTTTGTTTATTTGTTTTTCCTCTGCCTTAACTCAGTGGAAGCGAGCTGGCAATCGCACGAGAGACGCAAAGCAAAGAGAGACCGACCCAAACAAAAAAAAAGAAGAAGTGAGCAAAGAGAAGAGGCGCTACAGATGCTACATAGAGAGAGAGGAAGAGAACAAGTTACGATAAATGTGCCAGCAATGCGGCAGCGCACTCGAAAACAAGTCATGTACAGCGCGTACGGAGACCAGCGCTCCTTTTGCTTGTTGGACGCAGTGGTTTTTTTTTTTTCTTTTTAAGTTGACCCTGAGATCGAGCGAAAAGAGAGACATTGATTGCAAAGGCTGTTGGCATTGTTGGCCGCTTCTTATTACGAAAGTTACCTTTGTGTTTGTGTGTGTGATGATGATGCGCGAAAGCCATCGTAGAGTTCGTTTGATTATTTTGAGGGTTTCTTTTCTTATTCGTAGTACAACTCCGTTGATATGTGAAGAGTGGCGCGCGATGGAAGATGTCGACTAGAATCCGCTAGGCATCGCAGCGCTTTTTTCGTGTTGTCGTTGCTGTTGATCTTATGAGCGGCCTTCCGGCTTGACAGCGCGGGCGGCGACGTCCAGTGTGCTGACAACGAAGCGGATGGCACTCCTCATGAGCGCATCGCCGTCACTGTCAATCTCGAAGGCAGAGGCGTTCTCTTCCTCTTCGGTAAGAACTGCAGGGAGCTCGCCAAAGGAAAGCATCACCCAGAGACGCCGCTGAAGCTGTACGACACCCACGCGCACTTGCACAGGGGGAATGCGGCCTGATGCACGCTGCAGGGTCCCACCCTTTCCTGCATTGAAGCTCTTTTCAGAATCCAAGCGAGGCTCTTCCTCACCTTGCACTGCGGTCGCACAATGTGGCGGCGGCGCTTCCACCAGTTTGGCCCACACACGTGCCAGCTCGCTCGTCGCTTCGTCCGCTGCCGTTAGCCAGCGCAGATGCACCATGCCAAAAAGCGAGGCGTCCAGCGAAGCGTCAAAGCGGCCATCGCGGCGAACGGCTTGCAGAACAGCCGAAGTGAAACGTTGATGTCGCGCAACTTGACGTGCGCGGTGAGCATGGAAGCTTGACATTGGCGGCAGCGAAGAGGACGCACACGGAGCCCCTTGGCGACGACTCGAAGCAGCGTTCACACTGTCTTGCCTCGCAGAAAGTGCCGGTGTTGCGTGTGTGGTGTGGGCCGCACGGTCTCTGATTGATGACGCACCACTCTGCCGTGTTGCGACGGCAAGACTCGCCAGCCAGACACACGAGTGCGCCAGCGGACTGACACGCACGACATCGCTGTCCGACACACCTGGAGAAACCAGTTGATTGAACGTGGCCTGCCTCGACTCGCCAAGGCTCTGCACCGACCACGCAACTTTGCGCATGTTAGACACAAAGAGCAGCGCCGCCCCGGCCAGGCAGCTAGTGGAGGTACCACTGGGTCCATCGACAACAGCGTAGGGAAGTGCTGACTGGCCCGCAGGAACCACGATGGAGTCCGCCATCAACGCAGCATTTCTGAACTCGTCCGCCAGTGCCGCCATGCGACCTTCTTGGGCTGTGGTCGTTGAGCCGTGAGACGCACCAGCAGCCGTTTCAGCGTTGGTGGGGGCGGCCAGCAGGGCGGTGCCGCCGTGACGCGCATCCAGGTGAAGCCACACCCCCAACTTCCGGCAAAAGTCGCCCATCGCAGCGACAGGGTCGGCGGCGCCGCTCAGTCCAGAGCCGAAGGTCCCGACCACCATGACGGGGTACAAACCAGACGCCACATCCTCCACTAGCCGTGCCTGCAGCCGTGTCACATCCAGTGTGTAGTTGTGGTGATGCACCGCGCCGCCTTCCTCCTCTACAGGAGCGGACGACGAGGCCGTGTGAGGCACTTCGCGATCCCCAGCGACGGTCTGAAGAACGCGGAGGTGTTTCAGGCCAATGAGCTGCGCGGCACGGAGAAGAAGCGGGTCCGCCTGGTCACTCGCGTACAGGACCAACGTGTCTGGCAGACGTCCTGCAGCCTCTGGTCCGGCAAAGGCGTTGTGCTGACCGGCACGACGAGTGAGCGCCTGCGTGCGGGCAGTGAGGAGCAAGACCATGTATGCCTCCAGCGTCGTCGAGTAGAGAGCTCCTCCCCCTCCTTCGCCGCCATCGCCACCAGCAGCAGCAGCAGCAGCAGCAGCAGCAGTGGAAGTAGAAGAGGGGGAAAGAGATGCAACACGTGGTGCAGAAGCAAAGACTTGGCCTGCGTTGGCCACCGAGCACAACGACGGAAGAGGAGTTGCAGCAAGCGCCAGTGGCGACAATTTCGCTGAACGTGGCGCCACAGCACCCGTCGTGGTACGCATAGCAGTTGGCCACAGCATCTCCGTGTTCGCCGGCGCCGAAGTCGCTGAAAGTAGAGGAGACGCCTCAGAAGCATGATAGGTGGCCTTCTGCATCGAGACGGGCCACCAAAATCGACGTGGCAGCCCCAGCTGCTCCGCTGCTGCGTTTGCCAAGGCCTTCTCCGCCTCACTCAGCACCGTCGACGACGACCCCACACTGAAGGAAAGCGAATGGTAGGCACTGTCCGACTCGGGCGGCATCCAGACAGAGGTCAGCCAGTGCTGCCCACGTGACGAGGTGTGGTAGGGAAGCCACGAGGACAGTCCTGTGGCACGCAGCCAATCACACACATCCTGTACCTCCGTGCGAGGCGGAAGGTGCTGCGTTGCCTTGGCGTTCGCAGAGAGGGCGATGTCCGGACGGCGGCGCTCATCTGCGGAAATGGGAGGCGGCGGTGATGACGATGACGAGGGAGCCGCGGCGGGGGCGGCCTCCTCAGCCAGCCGCTGCAGCTCGTCGCTCACATGTTGCAGCACGCGGGCTAAGCTGCTGGTAGCCTTGGCAAGGCGCTGGTACATTGTCGCCTGAGTGGAGAGAGAGGGTGGTGGAGGAGAAGGATTCGTTCAATACGAAACCACCTCTCTAGCGTGAAGTAGCTCGCTTTTATGTGTGTGTGTGTTTGTGTGTGAGAGAAGGTATGTTTCGTTGATCAGTTTGTACACGTGCAGCACTCCAACTAATGGAAAAAATAGCACGAAGAGAAAGAAATGGTTGTGAAAGAAAGAGAAAGCACCAAAGAGAAAAGAGAAAAGAGTAGCGCATGCAGTTTCAGAAAAATATATGTTCGACATCAAAGCTTACTTGAAGAGAATTGGTCAGCCGTACTTTGTTGATGGCACTTCCTTTAATTCGTTTGTTTTGCTACTGCGCCTCTTGCTTTAAAAAAAAGAATATAGCCTCTTTTGCTACCGCAAAGCCAATACGTTGCTGAACAGGAAGCATTATGACTCTGAGAGAGAAAGAAACAAAAGATGCGGCGTCAGTAGTTTCAGCAAAGAGACCTAAATAGCAAATGAACTATACACTTCCAAGCATCTTTCGTGCTAATTCAGCCCGTGGATATCTTGCAGTCACATCTCTTTCCCATCTGTTAGCATTGAACTTAGAATTACGCGCTTTAACAGTACGACGTTCAAATACGCTGTACTCTGAATCTCAAACAACAAAAAAGGGGAAGTGGGGGCGATCACGCCCAAGTCCAGTGCAGGTTAATGTTAATCGTCATTTACGCACAACAGATGTGGAGGAAGGGAAGGAGAGAGAGGAGAGAACAAAGGCACTTGCGCTAGTACAGGGGGGGAAGGAGGGTTGTCATCTCCCTTGCAAACGGGCAATAGCGAGTGCCGGGCAGCTTCCCCATCACCGCGCACTACGGTCGTTGACTGCCTCCTCTTCACCGTATCCTCCCCAAGTGATTCGACTAGCTGCCTCGCATTCGCACAAATGTGCTCTCTTTCGTTGTCATTCGCTCTCTCTCTCTCTCATCACACACGTACCAACGTCTTTCCGATGTCGAATTCCTCCTATGCATCGTCCTCCTCCTCATCGTTTTCCTCATCGCTACTGTCGCTGGAGTCAGCGAGCTTCACAATGGTGTTCTGCCGCACCTTACCTCGAGGGTGATTAATCTCACCCTTGATCACCTTGGCACGATCCTTGCGAGCCTGCTTGTCGTCCTCACGCCGATCGTAGCTGTCGAAGCCGTCGCCGATATCGCGACCCGTCCTCGCGTGCACCTCCTCCAGCGAGGGTGGTGGCCAGTAGAGCGAGGTGGCAACAATGCTAAACATTGGATCATTCACTATAGGATCGAAGCTGGACGATGACGGGGCTGCTGCTGCTGCTGCTGTCGCAGGTGCCGTGTTCGCGGTGGTCGCTGTGGTGTTGTGCGAGGGTACAGCACTGCCCTCGCCCAGCTCAACGAACATGGACTGGACGTCAACCTTCTGTGTGGGAGCTTCATGGGTGCGGGGAAGGCGGACGGTGGAGAACTGCCGGGACTCGAGAGCCTTGTTAGTGACCCGCACACGCTGCGGCTTCTTTTTTTTAGCAGACTGCTGCTGTGGTGGCATCTTTGGTGGAAACGGGGGGAGACACAAAAAAAAAATCGATTAGTAAGGCGTACACGAGGGTGAGCCAAGTTCTTATGTGTGTGTGTGTGTGTGTGTACTTTTGGACTCGTTTAGCATAACATGCGTAGCACGGTCGAGCAGAATGCGTTAATTGTGTAGATGCCAATGATAGGGGATTTTTTTTTTTTTTTAAAGGAAATGAGTGATACAAAGAGAGAGAGAGAGAGGCGGCATTGTATGCTAACTGAAGAATTTGCAGGCGCACTGCACCCGCTATCGGGAGCTCCAAGATACGGGGATTTCCCCCCTTTAAAGCTCCGGCGTCACCATCATAACACCTGCATGTGTTGTTGCTGTTGAAATTTCAAGTTATTATTATTGTTTTGAAGTCTTTATCATTCTCTCTTGCTGCTTCTCTTGCCGACACTTTACGCACACCGCGACAGCGCTGCAGTGACGCGACCCAAAAGAAAGGGTCATGAGAGAAGCATCGCGCCGAGCAAAGAAAAAAAAAAAGAGTTTTGTATTATTCTCCTTTTTTGAAAAGGCCAGCGAGCTTTGCGCTACCTTGCAGTGTTGAGGTTTCTTCGCGCTTCTCAATCGATGAAGCTGGTGATTTGTTCTTCTATGCCGAGTGTGAACATCCATACAAAGCCCGAGTAATAGTGCGATGGTGCGCTCACTGTGGCGGTGGCCACGACATCACGGGAGTTAGCGGCTCCGCAGAACGAAAGGAAGGTATCCAACAACAAAAAGGAAGAGATGTTGACAGCACTTTGCCGCAACAGCGCCACAGAAGCAAAAAAAAAGGCAAATACGAAAAGAAAGAAAGAGAATATAATTTGAAAAAGTCGCTCTAGATTGTGGCTTCTGTTCGTGAGAGCTCTTACAAGAAAAATGTACAACGTCATATATATATTGTTTGTCGGTTGGTTGGAATAGCTCGATGCTTAACGCCGCGGACGATCAGCGCAGCTGACAATTCTAGTTTCCAAACGGTTCCCCATCACGGAATAGAGAGACTTGATGATCGCCTTAAATTGAAAGAAAAAAACGCTTGCTTGTCATTTCCTTCGTTTCCGCTCTCCGATCTCTCCCTGTACGCATGTAGTTGCCAACAATCCCATTTTTATGGCGCGACTCCCGCCATATGATAGCACCCCAAGGAAAACAAATATTCGGCATCCACCAGAAGAACAAGTGCATAAATAAACAACACCAGTGGCTAGCAACGAAGAAAAGAATTAGAAAAAAAAAGGAAAAAACGCAAATAGGCAAGTAAGCGCCTGGCCGGAAGACAAAATTTCAAGTGGGGCACTTCAAAGCAATAGGAGAGAAAGATAACGGTTTAACCTTTAAAAGCAATCGCGTATGTATTGCGCGTACCTGCCATGCTGCTGGTAGACGTTGTGGTCACCACCCATTCTTGACAGACCGTTTGCCCCGCCGTGACGATGGCAACCAGCGATACTCAAATCTAGAAAAAAAAAATGCGCGATAGCGCCGCGCTGGTCACCACCGCGCACTCAGCAGTAGGAATCGAATACGGGATAATCATAACAACTAAGTGCCCTTCCGTGAAGAAAAGGGAAAAATCTCGACAAAAAAAAAGACGCATGCGAGCAAAGCACCGTAGCCGGCGAGGAAAGAGATCCAATATACGTGTACAAATAAAACAAAAAAAAATCAATCTCGAGAACGTACTCATATGTATAAGTGAGTAGCCGTCGCAGAAAGCAGCACACAAGCAGCGTCGCTGCAGGGTAGTGAAGCACACACACACTCACACTTCAAATAGCAGAACACTGAAACGCAGAATACAATGCGTGCGGACTACGAACGACTGATCTGAACACCTGTGGTGGATACCGTCATGTCAACGAAGCGCGCGTAGGGGTTGGGCGGGCTCTCGGTCAGCAGCGCGCGAATCTTCCGCGCACACGCCTCGTCCTTGGCGCACATGTACAAGTAGCCGCCGCCACCCGCACCGGGGAGGAGAAGGCCCCAGACATAGGGCTCCACCACGTCGATGATGGCCTGCACTTGCGCGTTGCACACGCCGTCGTCCAGGCGCTTCTTCTGCTCCCAGGTGCGGTTCACCAGGCGGGCATAACCTTTGTAGTCCATCGTGGTAACCTTGTCGTACATTGCTGCGGTGTGTGGGCCGCCCATCTCACGCAGCAGCTGCAGGATGGCGCAATTGTTGAGAAAGACGGAGCGCACAATCTCTGACAGGATTCCTTTCGCCATACGAGTGATGCCGGTGTAGTACAGAATGTGGCACGAGGCAAAGCGCGGGTCGGTGAAGATCCCCGATGGCATCCAACGTACCGTGGGTAACGCAGGCAGACCCGGCATGGACTGGACCAGCTTCAGTCCTTCAAATAAACCGCCGTACTGATCCTGCCAGCCACCGCCGGCCGTCAGCATCTGCTCAATCAGCAGAACACGGCGGCACACCGCGTGCTCGTCCCAGCCCAGCATGCAAAACTCCGACAGCGACCGCAGCACCACACCGGACACGATGGAGCTTGTGCCCAGACCGGACCCGGTGGGAATCGCCACCAGCAGCGAAATCTCCAGCCCGTTGCCGCCAAAGTTCGCACGCAGCTGATCCTCCAGGGAAGCGTACTCGGTCTCGCTGAACTCCGGCAAGAAGCCGCACAGCGCCAGTGCTGCCTTGGGAATGGAGAAGGGGTTCTGCATCGTCGCGTAGGTGCGGATATCGTCGTAGCCCTTCAGCTCCGCGCGCGCACCAGAGTCGATGGAGTGCACCACAATGGTGGGATCACTGCGCACACGGACGTACACCTGCACCGGTGGCTGGCCGTTCAGCTCCACCGCGACGTTGATCACGCTGCCACCCTCCAGCAGGGTGTACGGCGGTGTGTCGGTCCAACCACCGGCGATATCAATGCGAATCGGAGACCGGCCCCAGATAATCTGATCGAGGTGGACGCCGAGACGCGGGGCGTGGCGCTCGTTGGGGTAGGAGTCCATGATGGCCGCCCGCAGCGCCGCGAAGGCCGCCGTCTCGTGGCGCTCCACCAGCTCCTCGGCCTCCTCCACCGAAGAGACACACATCAGCGACAACCGGTGCGCACGCTCCTCCGCGGACATGGCGGCGCCGGCGCGCGTCATCGCCTCCAGTTGCAGCTCCATCACACGACGCACAAACGTGTGGTAGTGCGCCGCCACGAGGTGCGGGGAGACGGAGCACATCGGCGACTCAGCACCCGCGCCGTTGACGCCGAACTCGGTGGCGAAGATCTTCGCCCACGAAAACCGACCACTGGTGCTCTGCGCCTCGTCCTCCAGCGCACCCTCGCCCGCATCGTCCTGCACAGCCACCGCGCCGTTACTCGACCGCGCAGGAGTCGGCATCACGGCGTCCTCGCGGCCCGTCAGTCCACTCGACACCGGCAGGCCCACGCCAAGCTCGACCATGCGACGTGCCACGCTTTCCAAGTCCAGCAAAAAGAACTGCTGCTGCAGGGCAGACACCATCGGTGCGGAGAGCACCGAAGGAGGCGCCGCGGAGGATCGCTGGCTGGCAGCTGCCTTGCCCTTCGCCGTTGGCGTCTGCGCAGGGGACCAGCCCAGCTTGTGGGCCACGTCGGGCATGTCGCAGACCACGAGCGCCATCGTCAGCGTCAGCATGCGCCGCTCGTAGTATTCGCTGTTACGCAACAGAGCCTGCACGTCCGTCATCCGCAGCAGGTCCATGGCCGACACGCGGGGCTGACGGCGCCACACCGCCTGTCCGGCCGCTAGCCTGTCTGCGTCCACGGCACTCGCGTCCCGCGCGACGCTCACTGGCAGCGTTGCGAGATAGAGGAAGTCGCCGAGCTGATCAGCGGTGGCGCAGACGGGGAAGAGCGCCGCTTCGTAGATGTCCAGCGGCTGTGAAGGGTCGGCGTGAGCAGGGTAAAGATCCTCCACAGCGAGACCGCGGCTGGCCAGCCAGTCGTGCAAGGAGACACCCATGAAAATGGTACTCGCACTGCGCACGTCACCGCGGAAAGCGTCGTCGATGTGATATGGACGCGCTGCGTAGGGCGTGGCGCCGTCTGCCGCCCCATCCTGCACGGCCCCACGCACCACCGCCACGACGTTCACGCAGATGTTCACCGGCAGATCCAGCACCCAGTCGTTGGCGGGGATGCCCGTCAGCAAGTGGCCGTGCCGCAGCGTCCATCGAGGACCCACCCAGCTGCTCTCCACCCACAGCTGCCGCACCGGTTGGCGCGGTGTGCCCGCCGGGGCCGTCGCCGCAGCTGCCGAGCCGTCCAGCGGGGCCAGCACCACCGACTTGTGCACCATCACCGAGGATGGCGTGGCCAGCAGCGGCAGCGCGTCGCCTGCCGTGAAATCCAAGTCATTTGCCGTCGTGTTGGCCGCGACGTTGATGTCCTTCGCCTCCTCTGCAAAGTCAGCCTGACTCCCCGTCGCGTCCCCACGCTCGCGGACGAGGACGCCGTCGAAGGGGGCACTCCACGACCACGACGGCGTTGGCGACTCGCTGGCCTGCAGCGTCTGCGTGGACGAAATCACCTGCCGGTTGGTGCCATAGTGCAGGAATTCAGAGTCGCGAATCTCCAGCACGCTCGCCTTCAGCGCCGTTACCTCGGGGTCCGCACGCAGGCAATTAAAGCCCAACGCAGCGCCAAACTCTGAGTAGAGGTCGTACGGGTTGCGCACGACCGTGTTATGGCGGCCGTCGTGGCCACCGCCGTCCACCGCACCGTCATGGAGCGCGGCGCCAAGGCACTTCCGAGTGAGCACCTCGACCGCGCGGTCGCTCAGCACCCACAGGCCAGCGTCCAGCAGGTATGAGCGATCGCCCTTGGTGGCCCGGCGACGCACCTCGGCCAGGGACGGCTTCTGCAACATGAACTCCAGATCAAAAGGCCGCTTGCGGGACATGAAGAAAACGCCGTGGTTCTGCAGCAGCTGCGCATCGGTGCGAATGCCGAGGCACAGCACATCGGTGTCGGTGAACTGCGCCAGCGACGGCACGGCGCCCTTCACGTAGACGCAGATGTCTCCGCAGGCCACCATCGTCCGCAGGTTCGACGGCGCGCTTGCGATAAGGGCGCGATAGAGAGGCACCTGCGTGGAGAGGAGCGCACGCGTCATGGGGCTGCCGCGGTGCCACAGGCAGGGCGGCAGCGGCAGCAGCGCCTTCCCGAGGGTCGCGTAGGCCGGCAGGCGGCGGCTCAGGCCACCCGCATGCACAATCACGCGGCCCTCGCTGTCGCCCAGCCGCAGCCACTCCAAGAAAGACTGGCGCTTGTCGGCAGGAGCAGTTCGTTGCGCCTCCGTGTAGCCTTCGTGGAGGAGGTGCACGGTGCCTCCACCGGAGCCCAGCGGCTGCCCTTCCGGGTCACAGCCGCAGAAGAGCGAGGGCACGTCTACCGCACCGTCCTTCCCCTTCACCACAGGGAGGGCCGCCACATCCGCCAGCAGCTTCTTCACACCGGCGTACTCGGCCAGTCCACTGGGGAGGCTAATGAGAAAGTTCACGTTCATCGTGCCGTCGGTGCTGTCCACACGCCCGTTGCGCAAAGAGGCTGCGGTGATTCGCCGTGGCGGTAGACTGCTGGAGAGGCGGCGCTCAACGCTGGAAGGGGCAAAAAAAAAAAAAAAATCCAACGCCTTGGATCCGTGCGAGATGATGCGTGTGCGGTGAGGATGTTGCGGCGTAGACGGAGAGAAAACGTGGCTGACGTGCAGAGCAAAAGAAAGAGAAACACGGACTATTCTCTTTTTTTTTTTTAGTTTTTCTGTTGCTTTGGACTGGAAAAGGCAGCGCGAAAGACTAAAATGGATTTTTGTTGATTGTTGTTGTTGCGTTTTGTTTTGAACGTTTTTCTACTTGCTCTGTGAGAGTGAATAGATGACCCACAAATTGAAGAAAAAGAAAAGGTTAAAGATGTAGTTTAGATATGCAAAGTATACAAGTGGACTATAAACGCACAGTGTCAATGCAGACGAACACTAGGAGAGAGAAAAAAAAAAAAAGCAAAGAGCCAAAAAAAAAAAAAATGGCTTTATTTGTGTCGCAAAGATTATTAATTCTAGGTTGTTGTTGTTTTTTCAACTTTCATCAGGCACATTTGACCGAGAAGTGTGTGTGCACAGTCCATAACCAGAATAATTGAAAAGGGAATTTGAAGTGAGAAAGAGAGCAAGAAAAGAAGCATCAACAACGTGTTTCGTCAAGCAGCGAGGAAGAGAGAGAGAGAGAGAGGGATAGAAGAAGGTGTTGTGGGAAAGATAGAAAAGTGAGCGAGCTTTCTCCATCGAGAAGTGAAAAAATGCCACACTTTTAGAGAAAAATGCGCAGCGAGGCCACGTTCGAGACACACAGATGAAGCGCTCATCGCAAAGTGATCTTCAAGTGAGGCTTGAATTGCAGAAGACATGGACGGACATCTTCCAAGACGGAGAGAGAGTACAACACCAACCTCCCCATTTCAATTTAATAGGATCTCTCTCTCTGATCTTTTTGATGCGTCTGTGATCGATGGAGTCTTGGGTAACTTTGTGAGGAGGATGAACAGGGTTTCTTTACCGCATCGGAACAAACGCAGCGACACACACACTCTCACGAGCACCACTTGGACTGCTGCACAGCGAAAAAAAAAGGGAAAATAAACACGAGCAGCACCGCTGCTGCTAGAAAACAATACCGAAATGCAGGGCAAACCTCAAGGAGCACTCGGGGAAGCCACACAGCCGTGTTGAGGGTTCGCGTTTCTCACCTCTCGTTGGTTAATCCTCTGCCTTAAAACGTGATAATGTAAAAGGAAGAGGAGCAACAATACAATACCACAGCAGAAAGATCAAGAAGCGGATTCCGGGCTACGCGCACAATTCAAACGGTCGCAGTTGCTTCAATAGGGAGTCGATCAATAGCTTCGATACAGGCACCAGACACGAAAAAAAAAAGAGAAGAGACACACTTAAAGACAACTGCGAATCAAGTTCCCTTTGACGGTCTAACTCTCTCTCACTCTCTCTCTCTCCCCCTCTTGCACTACGAGGTCAGATAGAGGACAAGGACCGCCATAATAATAGCCACCCCAAAGTCCGTCGGCAGCGCCATCGCCTGCGCTTCATGAAATGTCTCCTTATCCCCGTACAACTCCGCGCCCTTCGCGACAAAGGCCGGGACTGGAATACGATTCGCACTGGCCGTGTTGATGCAGCTGTACTTGGTGTGAAGGATGCGGCTCGAGTGAGAGACCGTCGCATGCACCAGCTGCGGGGCTGCGGAGGAGAGGAGGAGCCAGACAGGGAAGAGGAGGAGCTGCAGGGACAACAACCCGCACCGCCAGGCAATCGTGTTCACGGGGTTCGTGTCCTGCAGCACGCATAGCCAGCGGTACTGGATGTCGCTCTTCTTCCCCAGCTCCTCCAGCATCGGCTTCAACACCTCAATGCGTGTCGGGTACTGACAAAACAGGGAGAAGTAGTGCACCATCGTTAAGGTGTAGAGAGGGGTGATGGTCAGCGCCTCAATTAGAGAGAAGTGACGCGCATGGGCCTTGTCGAACTTGTTCGGGATGTCGTTTATAAATGCGTTGTGTCCGGCGAGACAGTTGCCCAGGAACTCACCCGCCTTACGAGGGTACCACTTGAGGATGCTGGGCGGCAGGGTCCACCTGCTCGTTGAGCCTTTGCCGTTTCCTGTGAAGGACGACGACGGCGCGTAGAGTGCTGCGGTGGTGTGCAAGACGCGTAGAGCAGGAGTGCGTCGCCACATTGTGCGTGTGTGTGTGTGTGCTTGTTTGTGTGTTTTTACTATTTTCGGGTTGTTGTTTTTTTTTTTTGAGTCTTCTGATGGAAAAGAAAAAGTCAACGTGCCGCTGCTGTTGTTGAGAGCTCAATGGAGCAATGGCAGCAACCTTGAGTTCACCCAAGGTGGGGAGAAGAGGCAAGGCAGCTGAGCAAGCAGCTACTTCGTTGAGAGACCAATTTGAACAGAATAGAAAGTAGAAAAAGAAAATAAGGGAGAGAAGAGACCTAAGAGAGTAAAGTAGAAAAAAAAATAGAACTCGAGAGAGGTGCTATAGCAAATATCGCATCGGACCTACATCTTCCAGTGTCGATGTACCTGACACACATACATATACAGATATATATATGTGAGTGCCCCAACGGAAAAGACGAGGTACTCTAATCCCTCATCACAACACGCATATTATGGGTGAATAGTGTGAGACAGAAAGGTCACTCGAGACGACAGCAACAATGCGTTCTCTGAAAAGTAACTCCAATACCAGACAACAAAGAACTGGCAGTTCTGCGTCTCCAGTGCGGAGTAGCCTTGACAAGGAAAGAGAAAACAAAAAAAACCTTTATTTCGGTTGTATTTTCTGCTGGACTATCCGGCGTGGCGACTTCGTTAGTTGTTGTTGTTGTTGATTTTTTTTTTTTTTTGTTACCTGTGGTGAGGTCCGTCCGTCTTAGTCTCGCGTAGTGTGGCCATCGCCCTCAGTGGCTCCCCCTTTCTCTCGTCATGATTCACCTGAACAGCAACATCCATCATAAATGCATCAGCGTGGAGATGAAGGGGTGCCCAGAAGAAGAGGACTGCGTGCATGACACACGAAAAAAAATGAAACACAGCACAAGAGACCTAAACCGTCACGAGACTCTCACACACACAGAGAGAAATGAAAAACAAAAGGAAATAAGATGAGTGAAAAAAGGGGAGAACGAGCCATTCACGCCGTTCCACCTCATACCCCCGATGCGCACACGTCCGCCTTTAGTACGCCTGCATGGCCTCGTAGTCTGCCACGCGACGGGCGAGCACCTCCACGTTCTTGACGCGCACGAGGCCGCCACGGCGGGAGCTGGCCTTCAGCGGAGGGAGGGTCTTGCCGGCCTTCTTGGCGGCGAGGTGGGCCTGGAACTGGTGCTCCTTGGCCTTGAAGGCCTCCTGGCAGCGCGACTTGCGGACGTGCTCGAAGCGCACGCAGATGCGCTTGCGCAGGGTGCGGGTGCGGACCGGCTTGTTGATGATCACACCCACACCACGGGGCGTCACGTTCCAGACGATGCCGGTGCGGCCGTGGTAGTACTTGTGCGGCATGCCCTCACGCACCGCCGAGTCCGCGACGACGTCGACGAAGTCGCCGACCTTCACGGTGGAGAGGATCGTCGAGACCGGCGGCACGCCATGCTTGCGGAACTTCTTGGCGAAGAGGTGGCGGGTGCCAGACTTGTAGCCGTAGGAGTGGACCATGGTGTCGAAAGATCTGGGAGGATACTCAACCTATTTCAGCTGTGACGAATACGGAAGATGATACGTAGAGAAAGTGTGTGTGTGTGTGTGAGAGTTCAAAAGATTGTGTATGTTCAATTTTATTTTTGTGCGCGGAGACACCAAAGCAGAGGGGAAAGAAAGAGGGAGAGAGAGACAAGAAAGAGAAGATTTTAGATGCTGTCGGTGGGTGCCGGTTGAGAAATTCGTCACTTCTTAGCTTTGATGAAGCCAAAAGAAAACCATTGTCTACTTGTGAGACGTCTTCGCCGTCTTGGCATTGACGATTTAGAGAGTGAGGCCTCCGCTCGTCCTCACTGCGTCTGATCAGACAACGTACAAACTAGCGAAGAAGAGAGAGATAAAAACTTTCACGTGCGCACTCCGCGAATTCCTTCAGGTGCACCTCAACGGGTGCGTAGGGTGGTGCACGCTACCTTTTTTTGTCATTTCAATAGTGTGAGCCGAAAATGGTTTGTTGTTGCTGTTTATTTTGCTTCTCCGCAGTGACACTGCTCTGACAATAAAAAAAAAAAACAGAACGAAAGAGAATAAGAAATCTTCAATGTAGAGGCAGTGAAGTGATAACATAATACAGAGAAAAAAAAAAGCATAAACGCGAACATAACAGGAAACAAAAAACCATCAATAAAACTTTTTTTTTCCAAGTGGGAACTACAGTCTCAGCATGGAGGTGTGTATGCGCATGAAAGAAAAAGAAAAGTATGTCAATCACCGTAAGTAAGAAGAAAAAACTATGTAAGAACGTCTCATCGTCGTCGGACACCTGCGTCCGGGAGCTATGAGAAATCCCAAGGTAAAAAAAAAGGGGGGTACTGAAAAATAAAGTAAAAATGTAACTTTACAAATACATAAATGAAACTGGCGGCCAGCTTAGTGAGCCGATACACCAGCAAACAGAAAAATAGAAAAAGAAGAGGATGGATGAATGAAACCAGGGAAGGCAAAAAAAAAAAAAGGCCCAGCGAGTCAACTACTCACACACAATCATCAAAACAGCAGAAACGAAACAACAACTAAGAGAAAGTAAAGCGTACATTATATATATATATTTGTAAGGGGAAAAAAAAACGCTTGACTATGCGTTACCAACTGTTTCTCTCTTTACTACCGCATTCTCTAGGATCTCAAATAGTTGCTTGTAGTTACGACACTAACAAATAAAGAGACAGAAAGGAAAAAAAAAACAGGCGAAAATTAACTTTCACGCCTTGCTCCAACACTCCTCGTGCGTTGCGGCCTTTCTTTCCTTCCCTCGTACCGCCTATCGCGCACGGCAACGTGCGTTGATGTCTGCAGAGCTGGAAACACAGAAAAAAGAAAAGCGAAAAAAAAAGCAGTTATTATATTATCTTTTTTTTTTGACATAGCGCCCATCCCAAGATAGTGACCAAGACAACGCTGATAAATAAATAAGTATAGATATATATATGTATTGACGTTGTGCGACCTTTGGCCTTGCCAGGAGAGAAGTCGAAGTAGTGATTCAACCCTCAATAGAAATATTTGAAACGACGCTTTACACGATCTACGAAACCAGCAAGGAGAGGCCGAGTGCCGCTACCCGACGTACATACACACACACACACACACATCATTGCAATCCGAACTCCTCAGGCTTGCCTCACGTGCCCTTTTTTACAACGCCGGCTCTCCTGCTTCGGCGCGTACAGCATCTGGGAGAAAAAGGAGGAAACAAAACAAAAAAAAGTACACAAGGCGGTGTGAACACCACTCGTCAAATTGTGTATGGACTTCTAAAACAGGATCGTCATCTTTGTTTTCTTTTTCTTTTTTTTTTTTTGCGTGTGTGTGTGTGTGTGTGTGTGTGTGTGTTTCAAGAAAACTGCTTACGCAGAATCACTCATCTACCTCTACCAGCTGACACCAGACAAACAGTATGAAAAAAAAACTTAAGAAAGAGCGCCGAAACGATTATCTACGGGTGCGGAGAAAAAGAAAAATAAGAAACACATAGGACAAATAAAAACTCAAGTGAAGCCGTCATGGCGCTCCAAGCCAAAGCGAAAGCAAAAAAAAAGGAAGTATTTGCCTTGAATAACGGAAAGCAAATGAGACCACACGTGGATTCAGAGAGAAAGCAAGAGCGAAAAGGAGCACAAAAACAATAAAGAGCGAGTGATAAACTTGCCCTTCCCCGAACCGATTGAGCATGAGGCGTCGACGCCGCACACGTAAATGACCATCATGCTCAACACCACCCCCTTTTCAATTCTTCTTCCCGTTTCGAAAGTGAGTCAGCGAAGAGCGAGTTTTAACATTTCAGCTTTTTTTTTCTTTCTTGATGTGCCTAATACAGCATGCATCGATAAGCGCCACTCTACGCTCTCTCTCTCTCTCTCTGCCCCAAGTACTTAGACCCAATTCGCTTGTCCTACCAAGGTGCACGTATATTGCAACGAGCACAAACACACACCCCGAAAAACAAAATCTTAGAGCTCAATGACAACCGCACCTCACTAGCAAGAGGGCGGTGTACAGCAAGAGAACGAAACAAACCAATAAAAACATAGACTTAGGGGGGGGGGGGGGGCTGTCGACATCAACGCATCACGTGGGCAAACAAAAAAAAACAGAAAAAAAAAGAACAGATAAACAACCAGCAAAGAACACTAGAAACGGAAGAAAAGGAGAATGACATCTACGAAAACGCGTTTGAAATGATAAGAACAAAATGTTTGGTTAAGGTGGTCTACTCGTGCACACAGACAAAGATATGCAAAAAAAAAAAATCTTCTTTTTTTATTTCGCTTTTCTCCTCCACGGACTTCTTAGCTGCAGATCTCCAGAAAAATGGTGATGAAGAAGCCGCCCGCAGCGACGCAGAGGAGGATGAAGCCCTCAACCAGCTTGTACCCTTGCTCCATGTAGCTGTCCGCCCCATTCAACGCGTCATTCACGCACGTCCGCGCACGAAAGGTGAAGATGACGGTGGCCACGGAGGCCATGAAGATGGCGAAGGTCACAAAGCACAGCACCATCAGCGTACAGCACAGGTGGAACTTCACGCGCGCGCAGACGTGGGCCGCTGCAATGAGCGTTGCGATCGCGCCCAAGCCACAGCCGACAACGTCCAATGCCGCACCGGCCAGCGAGGCGATGCGCAGCTCCCCGCAGTTGAACTGACGCACGTAGGCGCGGTTGTAGTAGTGCACCTTGCCGGTGGCGTACTTGGCCTCGGTGTACCACAGACTGATCTCGTTCTTGACCTTGTGGCCGAGTGGATCGGTGGTCTCTTTCCGCATGATGGGGAAGAGAGCCGCGCACACGCCACAGGCCGTGAAGAGGGCCATGAGGAAGCACAGCACAAGACGTGTGCAGATCATGGTTGCAGGACGTGCGTGTGTGTTTGTGTGTGTGTGTGGATGTGTCTAGACGATCCGATTCGCAGAAAAAACTCTTCGTGTGCGGATTACGTTCGAAGGAGAGTTGTATCACGGCAATGTCTATTCCTTTGTATTCTGGATGCTGTCAGCACAAGAAAAAATTACCGGCCAGCAATATTCAGAAAAAAAGAATAAGCGCAAGACAAGAAACGTTAAGTAGAATTATTCTTTTCTGGCTTGCTTCTTCGATCGGCCTCCTCTTTTTTTTTTTAATTGAGATAGACAAATCGAGAATGAAACGTACCTAATATATATATAATTCAGTGCGACGATGGGGGCAATCAAGCACTGTCTACGCCTAGAAAAAGAATAAGTAGGGGGAGCGAGGTGGTGCGTCGCTGGCAGGCGTCAATATGACAGCTATTAGAAAACCTGAATTAAAGGTGAGGCGCAAGAGAAAGAATGACGAGAGAGCTTTGCAGGAAACAATTCACATCAAGTGCAACATGCGAGTGGCAGGACAAATAAAGAGAGAGAGAGAAAGCGTGGGAGAAACCCAGAGATATTGGAAAGATCGTGTAGGAGAGCATCAAACAATTCTTTATTAGTGCTGTTGTTGTTGCTGTTGTTGTTCATTCGTGTGCACGTGTAAAAGACAGCGAGAATCGATTCAAGACTGCAACGAAGAGAGAGAAGTGGCAATGATAAACATTCTCCATGCGCACACAAGCTCAAGTCACCATGTACCTCCACCTGCGCTATCCCGTTTGTGAAACAGAGGGAGGACTCCCATTATGCTTTCTTCTTTGTTTGTGTTTTTGTTTCTTTTAAAATATGCGCGTGTGTGTGCGACGACCATGAGAAATAGAATCTTATTAAACAAAAGAGCCGAGAGCGTAAGGCAGTATCACAACCTTGCAGCGTTGAGCCACCAGCGTTGAAGAAAACAAAGAACTCAAAACCTCTAGATAACCCCCAAAAGCAAAGAGAAAACTAAACTCCAATAAGAAGAAAAAAATGCACAGTTCAACAAAAATTATAGTGGAACACAGAAGAGCAGAGAAAAAAAAAAGTTAGTTGAAATTCTGATTTAAAAAAAAGATAAGGTCAAACTCTTTTTATCGAGTGAGACGGAGACGCACAAATATAGCACGCCAGAGACACATACATGACCACGTGCAACCACTAAACCATGAAAGCGCAAGCACCTCAGCGAGCTTGGAAATGAACAATAACTCATGTTAACACACCACACATGCAGACAAACACATGCGCCAACCGCACGCTCACCCATAATAAGAATAATAAACATAAAGTGCATTGACTTTGTCTTGGTATTTGCTTTTGTTTTAAGTTTAAAAAAAAAAACGGCCCCGCATCTGTCGGGACGTGCGACAAGAAGGCCGCAACTGTTTTCTTTCTGAGCAGCGGAGACGACCAACGGAAACAAAAAAATGCGATGTAGAAGGAAAGAAAAAGAAAAGGAAAAGGGGCTGAAAGTAGCTTCAGTCAATCCATAAAAACAAACAAACAAAAAGGAGTAAGTTGTGGAATGGGTGAAAGCAAAAAAAAAGAAGTTGTCGATTCTGGATCTCTGTTGCAGTGCCCGGTGACAGAGGATTTGAAGAGACGTCGAAGGCGACCATCGCGTCCATGAACACAGCAGAAGACCACAAGAGAAGCAGACAGAAATAGAAGAAACATTAAAAGAAAGAAGAAGAGATGGGAAAAAAATATACACGGGAAAAAAAAAGCGGGGGACAAAAAAATTATACTAAGGAAAGCTGGACACTGGAAGTTAAGGCGAAAGCACAAACGCAAGCACACACGCGTGCGCCTCCAAACCACTCGATAAACCATTTCGATTAACCTCTGCGACATAAAGTCCGTTCAACACACACAGAAAACGTAAGAAATAATAATAATGGAAGAACAAATATATATATATATATATAATACATTCGCAGCATAAAAAGGAGATAATTAAAAAACAACAGTGCAAATCATTAAATGTAGAATGTGGAGTGCAAAACAACGGACGATGCAAGCTGTTGCCGGAAGATCCCGCACCGCTCAAAAAAAGAAAGAAAAAAGAATTCAAAGCTCTTATTTTTATTTTCATTTTTTGCACGAGGTAATGTGCAGATAGGATGCCGTCACATACCTCTCTAGTATACATTCATCGGTACCTGCAACACTTTAAAAAAAAAAAAAAGAGGAGGTACACCTCTAGACCCCTTTCTTGTTGTTCTTGTTTTTTTTTCCTTTTTCGCCCGTTTGTCGGACCTCCGCGTGAGAGGTTGGGACGCGCAGCTTGCTTGATTCGAAGATGCTTCGCGTTGTATGGCGCTTGACACGCCACAATCATAAAAGCGAACGTCCATAGGAGAAGAGAGAAATAAATAAATAAAAAAAGAACACATGTGCTGAGACGCATTTGTCTCTCGTCGCCGCTACCGCGATTTCTTTTCATCCATGCTGCGCATCGTCGCATTGCCGTCACCACCGACCATACTAGCAAGAACGGTGGACTGCAACTCGGTCTCGGCACCCTCCGCACCGCCCCGACGCACCTGTATCTTGCCGGGCTCCACGTCGACGTCGTCCTCCACATGCCCATCCATCCCCACGCCGCCGTCGCAGCAGCAACAGCACATGGGGCAAACGGCCTGGATCATTGCCGTCAGGACGTACCCACCGAAGGCCGCACAGAGCACAGGGAAGCCGCAGGCGAAGGTATAGCCTTGACGAGAGAGGGCGAAGCTGCCGCACAGCGCGTTGACACGCATGTGGGCCGTCAAGGCCACCGCCACCAACGCGCAGATCGCGGCCAGCGCCGTCAGCGTGAAGGCCACCCAGCCAGGCACGAGACAGACATCGGAGGGGCCACGCCCCCACGCCACGACAAAGAGCGTGCAGCCACCCAAGACGGTGCTGGCTACGGACATGGCAGACGCTGCCATCAACTCCTGTCCCACCGCGCTGCACGTTGCGTCGATGTGAGAGAAGGAAGCGGGGCCATCGTCTTTGGCGAGGTCAGCGTTGCGGTTGTGCATGTTGGCGGCCAACACGCGCATAAACAGCTTCATCTTCGCTGGCATCGTCAGGGACCCGCCAACCTCAGGGAGATCGACCGTGTTACTCACCACATCGGCAGCGATTTGCACCTCGTGGTACCAGAGGTAATAGGTGGAGGTGTGCACGTAGACGTGTGCGGAGGCGTCCAGTGTGCCCTCTGCGCTGGGAGACGAGAAGCGATAGAGGGGAAGAACATTCGCGGCGACGGAGAGAGCCACGAAGATCACCAGCAGCACAAATACAGTGTAACGCACCCACAGCATCGTCTTTTCGTTCTTTTGTTTTTAATTTCTTTTTTTTGTTGTTGTTGTCTTTGAACAGCTAAAAATATTCCTTTTTGGGGGGAGAATTTACTGGCGTTTGTAAAGTGCGTTGCCTCTGCGCGCTGGTTAATGAGAGGCACAAGGAGAGGTTTCGCTTGTATGACTTACTTGCTTTTTTCTTTGAGGAATATTACTTGTTTGTTGGTTTTTTTTTCTTGAGTGAAGCTGATCTCTGTTCAGCAAACATATCTCTATTTACACTTTAAGCCAAGAAGAAAAATGGTCCTTTTTATTTGTAGTGCTGGTTTGCGTGGCTTTGTCGTACCTTCGCAAATACTGGCACTCAAGCCAAGACCAAAACCAACAAACAAAGAACAAACAGAGGAAGAAGAAACAAAGGTTGGGTTTTTCTTCGTTTTAAACTCACGCCCGTCGTCGTTGTTATCAATGTCAACGCTGTTGGGGTGTTTGTGTGCGCACACGTTATTATTCCTTTCTTTTTTTTTTTTTCCTTCCCCCTTGCGGTTCAGATGTAAAGCTTCACACTTTGAAAAAGCAACGCAGAAGCAGATTGCTGCAACGCACAATATTCTATCAACGCGGTAAGTGAGAGAAGAAGCATTTGAAAAAAAAAAAAAGGCGAAGAGGAAGAAGAGCTACAGTAAGAGAGCGAGAGGAGAAAAATAGCCCGTATGCGGAAAGCGACTTCTCGCAACATACACCAAGCTGTTTCGTTCAGTAGCCCTTCGAGTACTTGAGAAGTCACCGGATAGGTACAGCTTCGCATGACAGAGAAAAAGGTCACGCAAAGGTCAATTTCAAGCGACTGCGGATGCGACGAGCGTTACCTGAGGCCCCTGTCCTTCTTACAGACTACAGTGCATTGCAACGAGCGCTCAATACCAGAACACATCCCTTCATTGTTATTTGCTTGTTTGCTTGTTTATTTGATTCCGCTTCTCTATGCACGTCGAGACTATAGTACCAGCTGATGCGAAACAAACAAACAAATGATGAGCATCAGAGAAGCACAATATCGAACATATTGTAGAAGCATGAACAGAAACAGAAAAGAGGGGGGAGGGGGTGTTTCACCGGTGCCACTCACGACACTTCATCGATTCGCCCTAAACGTCGCTGCACCGCCGCGGGAGAACTAAAAAGCAACAAACATAATTGTAAACGTAGCATTTCCATATATATATAAAGGTAGATGTAGATGAATAAAAATTTTGTGTGGCTGTTCTGATGATGCAGGCTGCGCGAAGGCGCTGCAGGCGCAGTAGGTCGACGTGCGGGCACGCCTTGGAGATGCATCCCACAGTGACTGCCCTTTCCATTCTTATCATCCGCCCCTCATCATCTGGTTCCTGGTAAAGTGTTACAGACTCCACTCGCCTCCGGCGGGCCGGCAACGGACTACCAGGCCACCGCTGTCAACCTCCAGCACAGCTTTGCTCTGAATGGAAAACAAGGAGAAAGTGCAAAACGAGCAAGCGATGATACACTTCGGTTGAAGCGACGCAGAACGCGGTTGAATTGCACTGCAGCACAGAAGAAGAGAGAGAAAAAAACTGAAATCGATAGAAAGAAGCGGGGGAAAAAAAAAGGGCGATTAAAAAAAAAAAATCCAAGATCGGAACGCAGCGCACGCAAAAAGTTTCATCTTTAATGTTGTTGTTGCATCAATTCTGAGAAAAAAAAAGATAAAAGAATATATATATTCATTTTGTTGAGCCGAAAGCTTTCTGAATCAAGGAATGAGAGAAGAAAACATGCAAGAAAACAAAAGTGTGTCATACGTAGGTGAAGGCAGGCGATTGCGTGAAGGGTGCTTTTCTTTTTTTTTTTCTCTTTAGCGTGATTGCTCGATAGCATGCATTTGCAAGCCCCCCGCCGCATCGGCAATGCCTTCTCTTATCAGTAGACCACAGGAAAGCAGAAGCGATGTAAATGAGGAGATAAAATATGTATATATGTATTTCCCACGGCAACGCCAGAAAAGCGTACAGGGAGAGTATCTGTTTGTTTTGTTTGTTGGCTTTTCTCTCACTGGTCAGCACGCGCTGCTGCTCCTTCTCTCACCAGCAAGTGTTAACGCTCTGTACTGCTCAATATTTTATAGATATCGTAATGTATCAGAAGCGTACGCGGCGTGGGTGAAAAGAGGCTTGAGAAAAGAAAAAGAAAAATAAATTCAAAAAAACCAAAATGATGGAAAACGAAAGAAACGAAACGGAAAAAAAAAGTTTCCACAGACAGCAGTTTGTTTGTTTGTTTGTTTGTTTGTTTGTCTCACACAAGAAATTGAACGAAAAAACAAAAGAAAAGCACAAAAGTTCATTTTCAAAGCCTCAGCATTGTAAAAGAGCATGAGAGGAAAAAAAAAATTTTAAAGAACGTCGTCAAGTGAATCATAATACTTAAAAAAAAAAACCGAACACAAAGAGAAGAGCGTTTTGCTCTTCCTGCACGTGAAGGGTAGAAGAAGGGGGAGATAACGAAGCTGACTTAAAAAAAAAAAGATATAAGATATAAGATATAGGGCTTGGCTGAACTTCCCTTTCCGCACACAGCCGTCCATCAAATGAATAGAAAAAAGGAAAAGGGGAAAACAGAAAAAAAACAGAGCGACATAGGCTTGCCTGTCATCCAACACTTTCTTTCTTTGGACGGAGACACGCACATCGCCAGATCACCCCTTCCTTTGTTTTCTCCATCCGTTTCATCCTGTTCGTATTGTTGTTATTATTATATTCGTAATATTTTTTTGGTTGCGAAATCATTCCGTTTATATTCTTGATCATTCTTGTTTTCTTCTTTACAGGGCACCGGTGCCGTAGGAAAACTGATCGCTGTTGTAGCCGTTGCGGCTGCTCTTTGAGTCGTCTGACCACGCGTCGCGTGATTCCATCAGCCCGCACGAACAGAAGCAGCCGTGTTGCACGCACATGCACGAGAGCAGTTCCACCACAAAGGCAATAACGTAGCCCGCAAACCCCACACAGATAAAGCCAAGACCGGTCGACAGCTTCCATTTGCCGTAGGGCGTCTCCGCCATGGCATCTCGAACGAGCTTCGTGTTGGTGCAGTTGTAGCCGCTTACCACGAGGGCCACGGCAATGAGGCAGAAGATGGCGGCGGCGACGATGAGCGCCCGCCGAGCCACGTCCATCCCCAACAATGGTGGCGCAACAAGAGACATGAGCGATACAATCGTGGCCACGCCCCCTGCCACCGTGGCGAGCAGAGCGAAGGCCTGCGCACCAATCATGCGATGCCCCAGGTCGGAGAGCAGCGCCATGTTCTCGTCCGCGGAGCTGCTCGAGGGGAACCAGTAGCTGAGGCGCACCTCATCTTGGAAGAACTTGCCGCTCCCTCCTATCGCCATATGGGAAAAGAAAAGTTTGGAGTAGGAGTAGTTGTACGGTGGCACGGCGAAGAGCCTGATGGGGCTGCCGTCCTCGCTGTAGTCGCGCGCAACTTCCGTCTGTTTGGTTCTGCCCGCAATCTGAGGGACGAAGTGAGACGTAAAGGTGAAGGCGGTGACAATCAGAAGCAGCACCGCCACCACCAGTGCCATGACGAAGCGCGCCGCAGGGCTGCTGACGATTCTCTCCGCCATCTCTCCCTTCTCTTCTCCAAATTTGTTTTTTTTTTAATTATTATTCTTTGTTGGAGAATACGATGTTGTGCGCTTGTTTGTTCAAAAAGGTAAGCGCCACAGATATGATTCAGACAGTCAAAAATAAATTTAAGCAGCTTTCGAAGAGCTGTGTTGTTGAATGTCGATGAGAGAGAGAGAGAAAGAGAGACAGGGGAAAGAGCACCAGCCGAAAGAGGGAAAGAGAGAGCTGCACACACGTGCGCAAAGTGGTCTTGTAAGGAAGTGTGTGTGTGTGTGTGTCTGTGTTTATGTATTTGCGTGTGTGTGTGTGTGAAGGTTATTATTCAAGCAAGTGAATAGTGCGTACGTTCGAGATAGCAGAACAGACGCATCCATGTTGGGTTAGAGTATTATTAATTTCGGTTTGAGAGAGCGAAAATAAATAAAAAAGGGAGACGGAGAGGGAGGGAAGAGGATAGATCAATTGTGACAGCGAATTCGCGCAGACGTAGTTGAAGCATCCGAGGTCTTCGTTTGAATCACGGCAGCTATCACATCTCCGTACGCCGGCAAACATGAATTTAAATACGTGACCATTCAACTCAGAAAACTTACTGAGAATTGAAAAGGTTCTTTCACAGTGCTAATTAAAAAATCGTTGCAAAAAGCGTGCCAGCAAGCTTATCATGTTATTATTATTATTAGTATATGTGTTTTCCAGCAAAAAAGAAAAGACCGAGATAAAGGGAAAGCCTCTCTCGGTAAAGGAGTTGACAGGAATGTCATCTATTGTCAGTAAAACTATAAATAGCTACAAAGACATGCGCACACGAGCACCTAAGTGTGTGTTTGTGTGTGTGGGATCTTTTTTTCTTTCTTTTTCTTTTTTTTTCGAGAGAAGCAACAATATAATAATAATAAAAGCATCCAATAAACTGATCATGAAGAGCGCATGGAGTTTAAGAAGCTAAAGAAGACGAGAGCAATGAGAAGCAAAGACACAAAGTGACAGAGGGGAAAGGGGGGAACGTTTTTAGCAACGTAAAAACACACAACCGCAAAAGAAAAAAAAAGAAAAACGGTTTACACACGTACATTCTAAGCCGCACGGAGAACAAAGACATGAGAAAGCAAAGGTTTACAGAGAGAAAGTTTGAAAGTTGAAATTCAATAATAACAATAATAGAGTTTATTTAGTGCGTTTCTCCATCACTTTCAACGCTTCGGAAAAAAAAGGAAAAGAACCAACTAGGAAAAAAAAAAGCAGAGCGGCGGTAAATGCAAAAAAAAAAAAAATTGACACGCTCACGACCGGCTTCGCGGTTTGGCGATGACCAGAGAAAGATAGAGTCTCTGCCCCATCAGATCTACATCAAAAATAAGCATCAAAGGGTCAGGAAAGCACAAGCATCGTCGCTTGTTGGCCTGGCGACCCGCAACAAAACTAACAACGTCTGTGCGATTTCATTTGCTATGCACATCAGGAAAAGAACGCACATTTTTTTTTCCCACGCCGCAGGCAATTCAGATATGCTATTTATCTCTTTTTTTTTTCTAGTTGTGCCCCTCTTGCGCTCCGTCGCTGCTGTGTTCTCCTTGTCGTTGCTCTGGGAGTGGGTGAGGCACGAAACTGAAAAGAAGACGCAACATGAAATGAAGCTAAAAGCACAATATGAGCGAGGTTGCCGTTGCAGGATCCACACCTTGCTCTACATCGCATTGCAACCAAAAAGAAATATTTTCTCGTTAATGACTTTACTTTTTTTTTTCTTCTTCTTCTGTTTTTAGCAGCAGCACGAGCAGCACACGGCAATGAGCTCAAACAACGTGGCAATCAGAAAGCCACCGGCGGCCGCCGCGATCAGCCCGAAGCCCTCCACAATTTTGAACTCCGCCTCCTCCAGTGTTTTGATAGCGCCGCAGTACGTGCCCTTGAAGCTGTACGCCGATAAGGCAAGCGCGACCGCGCAACACGCAAAGGCCAAGAAACACAAGAGCGTGGACGTGCCACCGAGGCAGCGCTTCTTGCCCGCAGATGTCCAGCACGCCGTGAAGAGACAGGCAAGCCCTCCAAAGCCGGCGCCGGCCACAGAGAGGGCCGACTGCACGAGATAAAACGTCTTCAGCTTCGAGCAGTCCGAAAGGCGGCTGTAAAAGCGTGTAATGTAGGTGGTCCCGCTCACCGCCGTGGTCGTTTCATTGTACCAGAAGAAGATGGAGTCGGTGGTGGTGGCGGTGGCGGCGCTGTCCACTGAGGCAGTCGTTTTGCGGCGAAACTGCGGAAACAGAATGGCGCAGGTCGCACAGGCCGTGAAGAGCATCAGCAGGATGAGCGTGAACACGCGGCAGCAGAGCATCCTTGTGGAGTTGGGTGCTTGGTAAAACTTTTTAAAAAAATTTTAAAATGTTGGAAGTAGCTTTTTTTTGTGATAGGCCTGTTTGAAACAACCGTTTGATCTCAACTTAGACGACGAGAATGCGAAAGAGAGAGAGAGAGAGAAAAAAAAAAGACTGCAATGAACTTCCATCGCGACGAATAAAAAATAAAAAAAGGTGGTAGAGGATGAGAGGGGCGATGCAGAGAGGGAGGAGGTAGAAAGCGGAGATGCACAACTAGTCCATGCACAAAGAGGAAAGAAAAAGGAAGTGAAAAGATCCTGTAGGTAAGAAGATGCGTGAACTCCGCTTACCGTTGACTAAGCACATAATAGGGTAGCATTAAAGGATGAATGACTGCCGTCTTGGAAAAAAAAGGTTGAAACACAATATAATAGATGTGTTGATGTTTTTTTTTCTTTCGAAGCGGTCTTCTCAACTCATTGTGACGGCAGCGATACAAATTTTTGCTGCTGTCGTTCCTGGGTCGATACCTTCAAGAGAAAAGAGGGTCTTGTTGATCTTCATGATGTGCGCTCAAACCCACCCTGCTCACACGAGCAAAGCCTCTTCTCATTTTGTGTTTAACATGATTTTCTCGGGTGTCTTTAAAGACAAAAAGATCCTCAGTCTAGCAGAAGGAAGTCGCCAAGAAAAAACGAGAAACAAAAGAAAAAGAAGCTGCGACACATTGAAACAGTTTTCCACATGACAATGGCTTAGTGCAAGTGGAATTTCAGACAATAACATAAAGAAAAAACAGACGCTCGAAACTATACATCTAAGAACGCATAAAAGACAGATGAAATCAACACGCAGAGAGAGAAGCAGTCACTCTTTCTCTCACTCTCCTTGCAGCAACATCCGATATCGCCCTCTTCTTGAAAATTCGGCAAAGCAAAAGTAAAATAGATAACAGAAAAGAAAAACAAAACAAGGAAAGAGAAGAGAAGCATATCCCTCCATCTCCTCTTCCATATTTTTTTTCCCGGTTTGTTTGTTTGTAATGTTCATGTATTCTCTGCTTACTATCTGTAGTCATCCCCCGCCGCTCCCGGCTTCGTCGATGGCGGCTTTGAACAGCAGCGCGTGATACACGTGGCGAAGGCCAAAATCAAAAAGCCACCCGTGGCAGCCGCAATGAGGCAGAAGCCCTCTACCAACTGAAACCCCTCCTTGTTGTAGGGCGTTGCTACCGTATTATCGCCCTGCAGCATCTCAAAACTCGTCGTGGTGAAGAGTGCCGCGGATACCGCCATCGCCGCCCCACTGCAGAGAAAGCAAAGAAAACACAAGGAGTCGCACACGTGGCCAAGACACGGACTGAAGCCCGCACACGTCCAGCTGGCGAGCAGCATCGTAGTCAGCCCACCGAGGCCCGCACCGGCAACAGCCAGCGCGAACTCAAGGGTAAACAAGACGCGCACCTGTGTGTCGCTGGCGTGACGGGTGTACAGCCGCGTAACCACGGGCTCTCCGCCGATCATGACGCTGCTGTCTGCGTACTCGAAGTAGACGATGTACCGCGTCTTGATCGTGGCAGACCCAAACTCGCGTCTGTACTGTGGGAAGTAGAGAGAAGCAATCGCACACGCCGTGCACAGCATCGACAACACCACCAGAAGGAGGCGGAGGCAGATCATCCTTTTGTTTTGCTTGGTACTTTGTTTTTACCACGCTCAAAGAGTTCGTGTCCTAAAAAGAAAAGGAAAAAATATTTTTTTGTTGAAGTAAGGGAGAGGGAAGTGCGGTGCTCAGAGCGGCCAGCAGCGAGAGCACTCAAGAGCGAGAGAAGACTGAGACGGAAACAAAACAAATGGAGAAGTAGATTCCCTTTTTGTTTGTTTGTTTGCTCCTCTCTTGCCCATGCAGGTGCAAAGGAGACTATGCACTGTAGCGCTAGAGGCGATACACGCACTCAACGAACAACGCAGCAAGAATCGCTTTGTGGTCGATGACGCTCAACGTCTCTTAACCCTACCGGCGATATAAAAAGAAAAACGGTAGCAGATGTGGTGCTGATCTGGACTCATGCGTAATCATGTCTCGTTGACCGTGCGCAGTCCCCACAGAATCCAAGAAGAGAAGAGAGAGTTTAGCCGTTGGAAAGAAAGCTGTGTAGACGTAGACACCAAGAAGTCCATCAAAAAAAAACCGGCGCGTTTCTGTTTTTTGGCGCGGCTCAGCAGGAGCGTGACCATTGGAAGAAGAGCAGGCATTGAACGATGCCCCGGAACACATACGCAGCCCGACCTCACCACATCGTGTTCAAGAAGAAGAACACGCGACGTCACCACCAGCAGCAGACATCGACAGCAGTGCGCAATAGCAGTCGCACATCGGAAGTTGGGAGGGCAGCACTCTGCATCCGCATCGCACAAGGACAGAGGACCCCCACCAGCCACTCATTCAGCGACGATCCCAGCAAAGAAGCACCGTACCAACACCGCCTTCACAGGCATCAGCTGAGCTTCAGGCCGCACTGAAGGTGTTCCTGTTTTTTGTTTGTTTATTTGTTTGTTTGTATTGGTAGTTGTTGCGTTGTTTATTTGCTTGTTTATATATGTATTTGTTTCCTGTTAACAAAAATATCTCGCGAATGTAAGAGCCATATAAAATGCTTTTTTGTCTCGCTCAAGATCTAGAGGAGAAAAACTGGCCAAGAAGAAACGTGCGCTTCCGCCTGTCGTGTGCGCTCCGCGCCTTACTGCATTGGCTGCGCTAGCACATTAGCTCTAAACTGCGTTGTACGAGATATTTCATTTTGTGGCTGAAAAGCCTCGAACCCCCACGGGAATAACATTAATATTAAAAGCCCCGTAGACGAGGCACCAATAATCACGGAATAATTAAAGATCAGAATTAAAGATAAAAAAAAGTAAATGACAAGAAATAAGAATTTTAGATACTTCTTGAAATGGTAAGAGTTTAAAATTTAGTTATGGTGCGGGCGGGTGGGGAAAGAAAAAATGGTGTACTGATTTCTCGAAGACGAAAAGAAAGAATCAAAAAACTCTTGTCAGCTGTACCGACGTAGGATTAGAGTTATTTAGTGATGAAAGGAGAAAAGGAAAGGAAGGTGAAAAAACAAGACTTAATGATTTACTTGTTTATTTATGGCGTGTGTTCGGAAAACCAGCACGACCCCTTTGTTCACCTCATATCCAACTTTAGTTTCCGTCTTCATTAGACTATACGTCTGATTGTCTCGGTTGTCTCGTAATTTTCTATTTCCTCCGAAGAAACACCCAAAATACCCAAATTCATCTGCACATTACATGAAGGCTGACGGGGGCGATAGGCCGCACCCCCTACGACAAGTTTTTGCCGATCGATGCGCTATTTTCCCCCCAGCAAAAGCAGAGTTTACAACAAAGTGAAATGGACAAAAAATAGATAACGCAAAGCCAATAATATATATGAAGTACATCGAGAGACGAAAAAAATGATAGGCAGTGTGTTCCATCGTTACTGCAACAAGTAGCCTTGGAGTTGAAGCATAGAAAAAAAAAAACCTTTCGTGATGTCAAGGTTCGTACATAATGGTGCGCCTCAACCCCCAGTCGTCACTTTGCTGGCAGCACGTGCTGTTTGTGCGTGTGTGCGTGTGTGTGTTTGATGCGCCTTGCAGTGGACGCACAGGCGATGAGGGGTGGGCGAAACAATAACAGAAAGGAAAGGGGGACGAAGGCACTCAGGCCTACTAGTGCTGTGACATCTCCGCCCGTCACGAAGTCAAGCAACGCACACATCTATAAATATATATAAACCTGTGTAAAGAGGCAAGACGCACGCACACAGACACACAGAAAATGAAGCCACATCACAGCCACGACAAGAAGGAAGAGGGGCTGAAGGCCATCAAGACTAGCGCTCTCGTCAATTTTAAAAAAATGCAAAAGGGAGGGAGAAAAGAATATTTAAAACCATCGACTAACACAGACGCGTGGTCGCAAAACTTTAAAAAAAAAAAAAGATAACGTAGCACGTCTGTTGTTCACCCGCTGGAGGACGTGTCCGAAGTTCTCCGGGACAGAAAACAAACCGAGCACAACCTCACAGGGGGGGGGAGGGGGGCAGGAGAAGGGTATCGCAGCCTAGCGGGAGCACGTGAAGCACATCAGAAGTGAACAAGAGAGAGAGAGAGAAAGAAGCAAGGGTTAAACTGCTGTTGGGGTATATAGCTGTGCAGCTCACAGTCAACTTAAAAGAAAGAGAGAAACTAAGGGGGGAAGAGGAAGAGGTACGAAACGCTTATGGTGTGCGCGTGTGTGTTGCCGTCTCCCAGCAGAGAGAGAAAAGGCCACTGTCCTTAACTTTTAAAAAGAAAAGAAGCAGAAAAGAAAAGATATATATATATACTAAAAAAAGAAGAAACGGCGGCGCTCCAAGTCTCCACACAGCACGAGCAGGTCAAGTACCGGACTCCAGAGGAGATCTATAAGGCTTGACGAAGCTGCAGCGCTTGCAAAGCAGACCTAACCTGCACGATGTACAACGGAGACAACCTCGTGAACCTCACAGCACTTCATGCACGCAGATGCACCGCGACTTATCTCTCTCTCTCTTTTCTTCTCTCTCTCTTTTAGTTCTTCTGCAAGTAGGGGTACACGCCATCGCTGCTGCGCGCACTCCCCGTCGTGTTGGCACGCGGAGGCGCCACTCCGGTGCCCGCGTACATGTGCGCTGCGTCCTGCCCCTTCACCACCGGCTCCCGCGCCACCTCGTTCATCGTGCGCCGCATCACCCCTGGGCCCATCTGACACCCGCAGCAGAACCCAATCGCCTGCATCACCGTCAGCAGCAGGAAGCCGCCCACGGCAACGCACAGCAGAATGAAGCCCTCCACAAGGCGAAAGTCGCTCTCGCGGGGCGAGGACACCTCTGAGCACAGCTGCCCGCCGTACGCGTACGACATCAGACCCAGCGCAGCCCCAGAGCACGCAAAGGCCAATACACTCAGCAGAAACACCTCCACGCTCAGCGCCACGCTGCGGCCCACCGACACCCACGCAGCACCAAGCAGCGTCGCCAGGCCACCGCACCCCGCAGCGGCAACCGCCAGCGATGACCCCCAAATGTAAAACACGCTCATACGGCTGCACGCAACGTCCCGCGTGTACTGCCGCTGGGTCGTCACCACACCGCTGGACGATGGCACGGACACCTCGATATACCAGTAATAAACGGTGGAGCGGCGCACCAACCGATGGACGCAATTGTACGTGTTGTGGCGGAAGAGGGGGAAGAGGCTGGAGCACGTCATGCACGCCGTGACCATAGCCAGCAGCACCACCACAGTAATACGGAAGCCAATCATTGTGTGGTTGCTGTTGTTGTTGCTGTTGTTGTTTTTGTGTTTGTGTTTGTGTGTGCAGGCGTAAGAGAGAGTGTGTGTGTGTATGCCGGGGGGAGGGTAGTAAGAGAAAGTAAAAAAGCCTAGCAGTGTGAAAGTGAGCTGCGAAGAAGCTGAGTTTCGTAAACAAGAACACAAGGAGGAGGGAAGAGAGTGGCATCATCGCCATCCGTTCAGTTTTGGTTGATGACAGCAAGAAAGGAAATAGGAAGGTATTCAGAGGAGAGGAGGCATTGAACAATGCCCCGGAACACACACGCAGCCCGACCTCACCACATCGTCTTCAAGAAGAAGAGCACGCGACGTCACCACCAGCAGCAGACATCGAAAGCAGTGCGCAATAGCAGTCGCACATCGGAAGTTGGGAGGGCAGCACTCTGCATCAGCATCACACAAGGACAGAGGACCCCCACCAGCCATTCATTCAGCGTCAACCCCAAGAAGGATGCACCGTACCAACACCGCCTTCACAGGCATCAGCTGAGCCTCAGGCCGTACTGAAGGTGTTGCTGTTTTTTTTTTTTGTTTATTTGTTTGTTTGTATTGGTAGTTGTTGCGTTGTTTATTTGCTTGTTTATATATGTATTTGTTTCCTG